>KK351269.1:292135-309112 GCA_000671755.1 Glossina brevipalpis | reverse complement strand
TCAGAGAATTTTTTTTTTTTTTTTCGATATAAAATCATTTTAAAACTAATTAGCATAGCATTCCATATATAAACCAAAATTATTTCAGTTAATTTTTTTTTTTTTTTCGATATAAAATCATTTTAAAACTAATTAGCATAGCATTCCATATATAAACCAAAATTATTTCAGTTATTTTTTTTTTTTTTTTCGATATAAAATCATTTTAAAACTAATTAGCATAGCATTCCATATATAAACCAAAATTATTTCAGTTATTTTTTTTTTTTTTTTCAATTTTCTTTCTAATGTGTTTAAGAAAGCTTTTAGTAAAGGTCATGTACATAAAAATCTCTGTCTATGATCAGAGAGAGACGCAACAATTTTTATATATATAATGTTCCATTTTTTTTTTTTTTTTCAATTTGAAGCAAAACTCAAAAGTAATAAATTTAAAGGAAATGTTTTTTTTCTAAAAAAATTTTTTCGTAAGAGTTATGAAAAAAATGCTAAAAAGAAAGCTAAAGTATAGTTGAATAGTCTTGCATAGAACAAGCACTTACCCATTTCGTCAATGATCGGCGCCATACGCAATGTAATACCGACCAACATGAGGCACATAAGCAATAATAAACATGCTGTCGCTATTATAGTCCAACGAGCACGTTGTGGTAAATCATCCGGATCGATTACCTGAATTTATTAAAAACAAAAGTTATATTTTATTTTTTTTTCTTTCAAATTATTTTCAATTAATAATTGATGCAAATTATTCATTACCTTTACTTCTTGCGTCTCTAGGTCTTGTACCAATATTTTCGGTTTTTTATGTCGATGACGTTTTTTATGACGATGATGTCTGAAATAAACAAAAATTTACATGCATTTAATTAAAACAATCATCTAAACGAGTTAAAAAGAAATTTCTATAATTCAGTTCCTATAAACCGTTTATACTGTAAGGTCGTTTCGGTTTTAATTTTTTTTTTTTTTCTTTTTATTAGCTCTCAGCTGATGTGATTTTTCTTATACGAAGACATAAATAGTTTTATTATTTATTTATTTATTATTTAAAAAAAAATAGATGACAATTAGATGATTGAATCAATGCGGTAATGGATCGACTATGAAGGTTCTTTAGACTAGAAAGGTCAGGCAACAGATAATATAGACCATTAGAGAAGTAAACCATATCTATTCTTACAGAAACGATAGATTGGTAGGTAAACGTAAATCATCTAGAGAGAAAAACCGGGCATAGAAGACGAACATAAAAGAAAAGAAGGACTAAATAGAATAGAGGAACGAAAACGGGCTTACGGAGAATATTGAAGACCAGATAAGAAGACAGCGAAACGGAAGAATTGCGTGGTAAGTGGACACGTAATAAATGAATAGGCAGACAAATTGGTTAGCTGGTACACGGAGGAAAAGACACGTTGGGAAAACCATACTGCCAAACAAATAAACGGACGGACGAATAGATAGATAAATGGGATGAAAGCAGCCACGCACAGTTATCAGAGCACAAAGATGTGGCCGGGCAGATATAAACATAGGATTATATCAATTTGCTGAGGAACAAACGGGCAGATTGGACTCAAAAGTAGAACATAAATATGTTGGTGAAGATATAAATAAATTTAGCTTCGAATAAAACTTGGGTTCTACGTACAAAAACGTTTAAAAATCTACAAATGGAATTTTTTTTCGCATATCGAAAGAAGAAGACGAAATAAGAATGTTATTAATCGCAAGAGTTATAAACGTTTAGAATATATTGGCCTAGTTTAAGAATTGATAAAATCGCAAAAATGCAAAAGATGAATTTTAAAGCTCAACTTAAAAAAAAAAAGAGTAATGTGCCTAGAATAATTATATTATATATGACAGTAAATAATATTAGAAGGAAAATAGTTTCAATCACATTTTTGCGAACTTATCTATCACCGGGAACGAAACTTTAGCTTTAAATATTTAGCAAAAATGAAATAAATGTTCTGTTCAAAGAAATTTGAAGTCGAATCTAACCCTATATTCATCTTTTGTTCTCTGCATTCTCTCTTACATTCTGTTCATCGTAAGCATTACAGAACATCCAACGAATTACAGAATATTCAATGAAAAGCAATACGAAAGTTGATATCTTTTAAAAGCTGTTGACAGTAATGCTTAGGCTAAAGATTCTTACGAATTTAAAGTAATCTTTCTTTACTTGAATTTCTTGGAACTTATATCTTTTTTGCTTACTTTTTTTTTCATTTCATTATAAACGTGAGTTAATTGAAACCAATGTAAATGTATACTTATGCACATTTGAAGATATTTTATTTTTCATATTCATATTTCATTTAAATATCAATTTAGTAGTTTAGTAAAACTTATGTTTTTATTGCAAGCAATTAGAGCAATCCTCGCAATAGAATAACGGAATTTGATTTTTTTCATCCATGATTCTTCTCAACTTTTCATATCTACCATACATTTCGTAGTCCAAATTTGCGGCTTTTATATCATGATAGATGCGTTCATTTAAACGACGTTCTTTAGAATATTCTTTGAATAAAATTTCATCGTATTTTTCACGTACTTCCTTATATATTCGATCCATTTCAGAATAGAGACGATGCTGTTCGACGGGATACCAACTATTAAGTTGCTTCCATTTCCGACGACACATACCTATATTACTATTAACTTTCTTTCGAATTTTTAATTGATGTTGAAATATTATTTCCATTTTGATCACGCGTTTAAAAGTCGATTGTAAGTGAAACGCGACAAAAAAAAGAAAAAAAATATACCTCCGCTGTGTTGATAGCTCGACTATCTATTTTCAATTGATTATTATTTTATAAAACTAGAAATAAAACGTCAAATTAACATTTTCTATGAAATTTCAAACAGTAATTAACAGTATTAGAGAACAAAAATTAAAAGCAACAAATACAACAAAATTATTACAACTCTGGTCACACATTAACCCATTAAGCCTTATTGGATTCATTAGATTTCTTAATAATCCGTGGATTTGTTCTTAGTTTCGTTTCACTGCGTCTCGTATGGAATTGCCAAAGTATCAAAAATTGAGACCTCTTAGGTATTTGATTAACAATTTGACTATAATGGAAAAAATAAAATTAAAAATGCGACGGAGAGAGATATGGACGTTATGAAAATATAAACAATAACTTTAGACGAAAGAAAAATTTCCATCTAATTTATGGTCATATAGCTCCATGCAAGTCGTATGCTCAAGGGTTGCAATCAGTTCACCAGTATTGTGCAAATAGTTGAAGTATACAGATATATAGAACTTCTCTTTTCGTTGCTAACATAATGCTATTGCATGTACATGACAAATGTTGCAATTGGATTACTAGTGCGCCTAAAAATCTCCAATGGTTGTGTATACCAATGAATCATAGAAGTATGCCAGGTTTCTTGTTTCATTTCTAACACTACGCTACAGGATATGCATTAATGTTTTGCAATTGGATTACTAGTACGCCTAAAAGTCTGCAAATACTTGCGTATATTATTGAAACATGAAGATATACTATGAGATTTCTTCTGCTTTTGTTAATAATCAGGTAAAGGCAGCAGAGATCGCATCAAGTTTTCCTATATGAATTTATTATTATCCATCCCTTCACGCTTTCGCCTATTCATCGGTCCATACAATGGTCTATTACTGAAACATTTATTATCGCGAAGACTATAATCAAAATTGATAACCTGGTATTTAAGAGACGACGACAGCAGATCACAGGGTAGGTTCGCAATACAGTAGATGTTACTTAGTTTTCATATACATATATAGGGCTTTTTCGAGAGTTATGGAACCATGTGCGACTACGGCTTAAATATTTGCAGTCCGACATTGCTATATAAATGTTTATTTATTGATCAGGAATTTAATAACGATTCTGATCTACTTAGAACAATGAAACTCATTTTAAGCAAAAAATTGAAAATTAAAATCTTTAGATGCGAAATATGTTGAAATATTTTTGAAAACGACCATAAAAGCATCTGTATTAAACAGCGCATCTGAAATAATGATTTAAAAATATTCCAATTGGTTAATTGAAGACTTCATAATTGAAATGTTTTCAGTTTTTTTTTGTTTTATTTCACATTTTCACACATCATATACAATAATTTAATTTCACCTAAAACAAATGATTATATGTTGGACTTCGAATCGCCATTGTAGTAAAAAAATATCATCTGATTATTCTTGCCCATGTGCTTTTACCGTACATTTCGTAATCCAAATTTGTGGCCTTTACATCTCGGCAAGCTCGTTCGTTTAGAAATTTTTTTAAGCGTAACCCGTAAATAAAATTTCGCCATATTTTTAATGTACTTCCTTATACACCTCAAACACTACCGAAGAGATGCATTTTTATACCTAAAGTATTAAGCGGATTTTAAAAAAGTTTGATTTTTTATATGATCAAGGAGCATTTGGATGAGAAGATTCAATTTTGGACCAAAAGAAAGCAATGTTTTCTTAATAAATAACTTTTATATCAAACTGTACATACATCATGAAATATTCAGGTGAGACCCATTTGTTATATAAAGGCTAACTTCTCATCAAAACGCTTATATGGGATGAGATCTAAAAAATATATCTTCATAGTTCAAATCTAATCCAGTTAATTGTTATCGGAAATTACTATTATGAACCAATTTTTATCGTGAAATATCAAGGATCAGATTCCTTTTGTCATACAAAGGCTTATTTACCATCAGCTTAGTCCACAAATAGACTTACATGGTTTGAATCCAGTCCTGTTAATGTTTATCTCAAATTAATTTTTGGGATTCAGTTGTATCATAAAATATTAAAAACTAGATCTTTTTAACATATAAAGACCTGCTTTTCATAAGGAAAGTTAGATGATAGGGGTTTCAAAACTGGTCCCATTCGATCGAATTTTTTCTGTTTTTTTTTAAATTTTTTTTTTTATTTTTACTAAAATACTTCTTTCTACCGAGTTTGGTTATAGAAAGATTTCTCTTAAACGGGGCGTTATATTAAGAGTGGGCATAGAAATAGTGTAATCAAGTCCAGCATTCTTTCTTGGGATAAGAAATGTCAGTAGGCTAAACTTCGTTCAATTTATATCAAAAAAGGCGAGCTACAGGTTGAACACAGAGATCAGATAAACAAATGGACAGACAAGCTTAAATAGAATCTGCAAATGATTCTGTATAGATCGATATAAAAAAAAAGGTGGATCTATCTCAAGCCCTCCTGGACAGTACGCTCACACTCACCCGTACAAACTTACAATACACTGTAATAGCAGTGTTGCAGGGTATAAATACAAATTTTTCTATTTTGCCAAAGAGAGCCTAAAAAAAAATTAGAAAATTTTTTTTTGTTGACGATCCTATAGAGTTTTATAACTTATTTTTTTAACCTTAACCTTAATCTCCTTAAACTCATGTCCTAGTACGCCTTTAATATTTTCTATTACTGCTAAGTCTATATATTGCTTTCAATTAATTTGAACATACGATGAGACCTCTAAACTCACTGCAGTTTATTAGCTTTAGAGCAAACTTTTTCACTTTTTTTTTTTTTTCTCTTCTGTAATTAACAAAACTACCAAAATTGTACTAATACAAATAACTTTGAATACTACAAAGCAACTAAAACTGTCACTACTTACTAACTGTTTGATTGTTTACAAAAGCAATTATTGTTATGGTTAGAGCTACATGGAATTTGGTTGAAAGAAAACGAACACAAAAACAACTGTAATTTCATTTACAGTATATTTAGCAACTCAACGAAGAATATAAAGCGGAAATGGCGGTAAACAATAGCGGAAATAAAATACAAAACCTCTCTGTTTAGTATATATATATATATATATATACACAACTGCTGTTCTGTATACAAAATGATACCATAGTATACTTTACCAATAATACCCAACAAATAAATAAACACTCGAGCCACAGAACAGCATGGGGGGAGGCAAGGTATAGAGATCTCCATGTTATTCATAAAACGCGAAAGGAAGAAAGAAGGTAGAGGAAATATGATGTCCTCCGTTTAAATCCTAGAGGAATGTAAATGTTCCTTTTATTTCCGTTTACTCTCTTCTTTATGTTTTTATCTTTGTCTCTCTCACTCTCTCTCTCTCTCTCTCTCTCTCTTCTCTCTCTCTCTCTCTCCCTTCTCTCTTGCTTTTAACCACTCTACTTCGTACATAATGTGTTGTATATATTTTTATTACATTTTCGCATGAATCGTTTATCGTTTTCATTTTCATGTTCAAGATTATTTTGTAGTTGTTAATATTTCCGCTTCCGCTTTTATTTCATTTGACCATTATGCTGTACGGTTATTATTGTTGCTGAAAATGTTGTTTGGTTTTTTTTTTTTTTTTTGTTATTGTTTTTTCGATTGATTGGTTAGATGGTTCCATGTTTCCTATTGCATTATCAAAGGATTTCTATAATTTTCTCTTTAAAGCTTTGAGTATTAGTTGTCTTCAATACACTAAAAGTATGTAAAACTAAAAGTATATCTTCGGCTTCATAGTAGTTGGAGAGCTGAAATGTATACTTATTGTACCAGTACTGTTTGTAACATTAATGGAATGGAAGACTTTGTAAATATTATGCATTTAATTAGCTAAGAATGATGTAGAATGAATTAGTTATGTTCGTTCATCCATTCACTTATTTTAGGCCTTTTCATTTGTATCACTATTGATGAAAGATTTCTAATACATCATGCAATTGATTAGTTAGAAATTTTGAAATGACTTCATAATGTCTGTCCATCCATCCACCTATTTTAGTTGTTTGCGTTAGTATCAATGAGAATAAAAGCATTCTAATTAATCACGCAATTGATCAGTTGGAAATTTTGAAATGACTTAACGATGTCTGTCCATTCATTTCCCTATTGTAAGCAATTCCGTTTCTATTATCGTTAATGAAAAGCTTCAAATATTAAATGCGTTAAAAAATTTTTAAATAAATTAATAATATCTGCCTGCCTATCCGTCTAAAAGTTTTAATGTACCTGTCCAGTCGAAAATTTTGAGATAATTTAATAACGTTTACAACTCTGTTGCACCTCTTTTAGGCATTTTCAAGACGACACAACTATTGAATTAAAGAATTGCTATTTAGTACACATATACACGGATCAGTCACGGATTAAAAATAAAACAAATCCCCTTATAATCAATCCCATTTTTCCTATAAAAATTCAAGTGATTCAATAGTTTTTAACATAATCGAAGGAAAATCTACAGTCGAACAATATTCACGCAATTTCAAAATGCATCAGTAACGCTTCGCATACATCTTAGATTTAAGTAATAGAAATGCTGGATACCCTTAAGGCGTATATATATATTTTTTCTTTTTTCAATTTATTTGTCGTTTATGAAATATGAATTTTTTTTATTGTTGTTTATTACTGCAGCGACTGTTGTCGTTCTTTACTCATTTACTTTATTTTATTTTTATTTTTTTTCATATATTTTTTCCCCACTCTCGCTACTATATTGTAGAGTTTAATTATACGTTTACTCTTGTGTAGCGTTTACGTGTTCAAAATTTGGGTCAAGGTATTTTCTCCACAAAGTGCGATTTGTGACAATAAACAGAAAAAAAAAAAAGAAGAAGAAACGTTTAGGGGAGAGAACGGAAATGAAAAGTGTTTGTATATGTGCGGATTTAATGACTTATCATCATCGACCATTAAATTTAAAGGTAACACTTTCTTTGTTAGCAAAAAAAATTTAATTTTACGTTTCACTTATTCTATGGAGTAAAAATTTAATCAATTTTGGAATTTTTATTAGTTTCAAAACAAAAGAAAACTGTTGCGAGAAATGCGTTTAAATGTTGTAAATGAATTCAATTAGGTTTTGCTAAACTGGGCTGGATATATGTATATACGTGTATATACATACGTATCAGATGTATATACACATATACATATATATATATCTGATATATACTTATGTCTATTGGAATGTAAACTAATCTAACTGAGGATATTTAAATCTCAATAAATGACGAAAAGTATAATTGAAATCAAAATTGAACACAATTGAATTTATATATAACTGAATTTAATTTTAAGTTATTAAATTTAATTAAATTGGATTTAACTGAAGGTTATGAAAAAACCTAATCGAATATAACTAGAATGCAATTTCGAATCTAACTTTATCGAATTGACTTTGACGAATGTTAAGCACATTCGTCTAATTCAAATTTTTTGAATTTTATTGAATAATTACTTGCACTCAATTAAGTTTAATTGATTTTAAATTGAATTTTATTTAGTAAAAGTCAGTTAAATTTAATTGAATTGGAATTAAATTTTACAGAGCAAAGTTCGATCATTTACATTCTAACGAAATGCAATTGTTTCTTGCTCTTTTAATTTAATTTAATTCTTTTTATTTCTTATTTTATTTATTCTTTAATTGAATCCATTTGGATTAACTTGAATCTAACTGACTATAGTTATATAATTTTCAAATCTAATACAAGTTTATTTCAAATTAACTGAATTTAACCGATTGTGCCTGAATCCATTTAAAATAATTTTAATTAAGTCATATAAAAATATAATTACATCCAATTACATTCAATTACATTCAATTATAGAGAATTCAATTATATTATATAATGAATACAATTGCGTTGTGTTTTGTTAGATTTAATTATAATTAATTAGATTCAATTGAATTTATATCAATTAGATTTGGCTAAATTAGATGAAGTGTTTTTAAATAAATCTATTGATAGCATTCTGAATGTTTATATGAATTTTTGGTAATAATTTGCTAGTGAAATAAAAATCTATTACAAGTTGCTAGAGCAGAGTTATCTATGGCCTAAAAAATTACCTGTAAGTTTATATGAATCTAATTAAATGTAATTTAGAGTAATTAATTTAATGAAATTCTCATTTAGTGAAACCAAATTAAATTGATTAAACTGATTAAATTAATCAATTAATATTTAATTAAATTAGTTAAATTATATTTAGATTTTTACTTAAGTTTTTAACTTTACTTTCTGGTAAAATTAAATTTAATTAATTAAATATAAATTGATTAATTTAATCAGTTTAATTAATTTAAATAATTTAATTAATCTAATTAAAATTTTAACTTAATTAATTAATTTAGTTAAATTAAATTAAATTAAATAATTAAAATTAATTTTTTAGGTAAATGAAATAAAATTAATTAAATTAAATTAATTAATTAACATTTATTAATTTAGGTAAATTAAATTAATTAATTAATTAAAATTTTAATTAAATCAATTAAATTAGTTAAATGGAATTGAATTTAATTAAAATTTTAACTTAATCAATTATGTTTAATTTAACTAATTAATTAAATTTATATTTTAATTAAAGTAGCAAAATTAAATGCATTTAAATTTCACTTAATAAATTAAAATTTTAATTAAATTAAAATAATTGAATTAATTTTAAAAAGTAAAGATCAATCCAATTAATTTAATTAATGTAACTAATGTAATTACTTTTTTCAATTTTTTTTTTAAATTTTTTAATTTATTTTAATTTAAGTGAAATTTTAATTTAATTAGTGAAATTTAATAAAATAAAGATTAATTTAATTAATGTACATAACTTAATTATTTTCCATTAATTAATTAAATTGAAAAACTGGACTAAAATATATATATTAATTAAATTAGTTGAACAATTAAATTAATTAATTAAATTTAAAAAAATTGATCAAATTTGAATAAAGTCTAATTTATTGCATTTTTTTGAATAAATATAATTAAAATCGAACTTTATCAAACCAAATATTTTTCGTTCTACCGGGTTTCACAAAATTCGACTGAATGATCGATGCGAATTGAACAGTATATATAGCTAATTTAATTAAACTTGACACATTTGCTTTAAAAAACTTAAAGTTACAGAGGATTGACAGACTTCTATTCAACGAAACTTACTTCAAAACAAACGATCCTCCATTTTAAAGAGAAATCTAATAAGGACATTTCTTTTTATGTTAATTAAAAATTTGACAGTATTTTCTTAAAACTAATACTAAATCATCTCTTTAATTTTAACGCAAAATTTTCTTTTAGTTCTATACTTACCGATGCTTGCGATGTCTTCGTTTTGTGCTGCCGCTTGGCACAATCTTTTCTAGGTCATCATTTTTATCGGACTCTATTTGTAGTTGCGTATCATAAGAGTATTCTTCACTGTAAGGATATTGTCTATAGCATTTGTGCCAAGATTTCCATATATTAATTAAATCCCCAGACAAGCATAATAAATGCCAAAAAAGTAATTGAAAAATAAAGACAAGAAATAAGCAAAAAATATTATTATAAACGATAATTTGTTAAGTTTTTTTCTTGTTATCTTCTGTTGTCGCTAAGAAATGTTGTCTTCATTAAAAACATCTTAATCAATTTAATACTGATGTTAAATTATGGTTTATGGCTAAACAACGACATCTTTTCTTCTTCTTTTCCTTTCCTTTTTTATCTATACTTACATTGGCTCATTGGTTGGCGGCATAGCAAGTATGCAGTGTTGTAAACCATTTGGTTTGGGATAAACTAATATTGGATCTGAGCAACGATGGTAACGTTCTAAAAAAAAAAAAGTAAAATGTAGAAGTTAGGCGAAATTTACATGCAATTATATATAGCAAGTACTTACTGTATTTACGTTTGCGACCACGATACTCATCATCACTGCCACTTTTTCCGGCTGGCACAACGGGTTTGATACGTTGTTTGCTTTTGTCTCGTGTAGAAGTTTTAGTTGTAGCACAACAGCCAATAGGCGCTACACTAGAACCAGTCGACGTTGAAGTCATACGATGTAATTTAGCCGTTTCGCTTGGCGTAGTCACGCTGGCTATAATGGCGCCATTAGCAGTACCATTACGAAACGTTAAAATTTGTTCGGATAGCATTGATGGTGCATCGATATCGATCGGCATAGCACTGGAACTTGTGGTAATCACAGGATATGGTTGCGTTAAATTTGACGAAGTAGCTATCGTTACAATGTGTAATGTTTGCGGAGGCGAGACAGGGCTCGCAGTGCGGGGTGACAATGGTTTAGTTGGCATCGACGATTTAAGGCTATTTACTAAACGTTGATGATAATCGCTTTGATGTTGATGCAATTGTTCAACGGTGAGTGCGCTGCGTGTGAGAGTAGTAGGAGACAGTAACGTAGCTGGTGAAACGGTAGCTGATTCAAGAGGTGGTGGCGGCAAAGGTGGCGGCCGACTGCGGCCATTACTTAAAGCCGCTAATAAACTGGTTGATTTTGATTTAAAACGATCACCTAACGTAACAGGTTTATCGAGCACATTCAATTCAACTGTGGGCCAAACTCTTGAGCCTTGTAAGGATAATGAATCACTTTGATTTAGTAAAGTACTTATAGTTAAATTCGCACTATCTTCTGAAGTATTCTGACGTGTAATGTCACGTGAATGTTCTATGGGCTCTTTTTCACCTTCATCCGGTAGATTTTCGCTATCGGCGCGTATTAAATTTTGCGGCAGGACGATAGATTTATTAGGTATTGACGCTACGGCAACTTCACCAATTATGGATTGAGTTCTTATAGGGTGCTTCGTTTGCTGAGTAGTGGCAGTTATATATCTAAAATCGTTCATTTTCTTGTCTCCTCCTGCAGTTATGGTAAGTGAAGAAGCTGTATCGTTTTCGGGTATCGCTCTTATCGGCGGTGGATGAATCATAGTCTTTAAAACAAGACGTGGTGGTAGCTCGGGACTGCATTGTGCACTAATTGATTTAGCTTCGAGTATACGTTGACGTTTAGCCGCACGAATTCGTTCGTATAACAAGGGATCCCTATGGATTTCCGGAATGATTTCAGTTGCGCCAAAACTCACCGTGCAACGAGAACTGGCAAATGATAAGCTTTCAATACTATCGCGTATAGAGGTCAAACTACCTTCTGCTAAAGTTGAGGAATGTAAACGGGCCCCAGTACCATTTTCATACCCGCTACCTAACGATGCTGTATCATAACTGCGTTCAATGAAAGAACCAGAAGGTACAACTGAGCCAGTTAATATACCATTAGTGTGTTGGGCATCTTTCGATTCACCCGAGGAACTTGAAATGGCTGCATCGGTCGGCATATGAGTCTGAGCATGAACCAGTAAATGTCGTTGCGCCAATTTCTGCTCAAAACTCTGTCTTTCTGAGGAATTGCTAGGAGTGCTGACTACACTGTCATCAGCCAAAGGTGCAATTTGTGATAACCTCTCGGCACTGGCAGTGGTTTTCGTTTTGGTTCTCGTTCGCGACCCATGAGAACGACTTTGACTAAGGGATTTAACCGATGCCTCTTCGATTTCATCGGATTTTCGGTGTTTGTAAGCCTTATCTCTTATGGCAGTTTTAGGCGATTTCGTCTTGTGTGGTGAAGTCGGTACCGTACGCGAACACAATTGATCTTCTGCACTTTCACTAAACGTTGAACTTTGACGTGATTCAACGCTGCTAAACAGTTTTCGAGCAAAAAACATTCTACCAATAGATTTACGTTTGAGCCGCTTAGCACGTTTACGTTCCTCGCAGTCCCGTTTCATAGCCTGCATTTTCTTCTCGAGAAGACTATGAAATATTGCCTCGTAGGTGAGTGCTCTTTGCAAATCCTCCAAGGAATTAATGCCGTGTGTAGAAACTGCCTTATCCGATTTAAGCGGACCTTGTAATTCCTCTGGCTCTTCGTTATTTTTTTCTTCCTCCAACTTCTCTTCTCTATGCGTTTCGTCACAGTTCCATAATTTAACATTTTCTTCCACTTTATCATCTTGATCACTTTTTTGAATTTCTCCTTCCATTTGAAGCAATCACTCGAGAAAAAAGTCAAGCTAGTGTCATTTGTGTTCCTTTTTGATTTTTTGAATTTTTGTTTTTTTTTTTTTGTTTTTTTTTGTTTTACATTTAGTACTTCACCAGCCGCGAACGAATGAAGTTTTCATCGATAGTAATGTTTTTATTTGTAGTATTATCGACACTTTTTCTGGTTGTTAAAGTGAATCTTTGTGATTAACAAGTGCTTGTGAAAGAAATCTAATAACGATAACGACAATGGCAAAGTCCCCTTGATTGATGCTGTTGCTGTTGACAATGACGAGTTTTTTTGTATAAAACATTTTTTGTTCTTGACTTTTTTTTTGTTTTTGTTTTTTTTGTTCAATTGTTATGCGCAACAATTGACAACAAAAGCAGCGATAATGACGATGATGTTGATACTTTGTCTGACGGTGTTTCAAAGTTTTTCATATACAGTTACCCTCAAGCCTTACATTGCCTCCATTTAGCAAGTTATTTCTTCTACAAAAAGCTTCACCGCGATTTTGTATACAAAATAAGTACTTCTTTGCGAGTACGATGAAAACATCTGGGTAGATGGATTTATCTACACAAGTATTATTAATTTCTACGTATTGATTACATTTGTTCACTTTTATTTTCGCTATTCTTTTCATTCATTCATTCATTCATTCATTCGTACCACAAATCCGCAAAGTATTCAATTACAGTATTTTCTTTCTCTCTATTTTCATTATACGAATGCATTCGTAAATAAACCGTATCTGAGAATCTGTAAATTAGAAAAGAGAAGTTGGTTAAGACAAGTAAAACTCAAAAGTTACGCTACCTTTGCTCACTTGCACAATACAATGTAAATAAATGTTTGAGTTAAACATATTTGCTTGATTAAAATAGAATGCATTGTCTAAGCAAATTTATAATAATGAAATGCGAGATAATTATTAAGACTTGAAAGAGTATAACGAACATAAGTTCATAAAATTCTTTGATTCGCCATAAAAGCGACACGTTGCTCTTAAATTTTTTTTTTCTTTTTTTGTAACATACGCTTATCCTTTTCATGGTCCAGATTTGGTAAGCTTGTCTCAGTAACACAGCCTAGCAATCTATTTTTACAGATCAATAAATTTGTTCTTTCCGAATAATTTTATCGATTTTTTTTTCTATTATATTAAAGATTATCCATTTTATGGTCCTGATTTGGCAATCTTGTTTCAGTAACATATTTGAAACTGAACTATCATCTAGGAGGTCATGCCTTTAGTCCAATCTTTGCCATTCTATAAAAGATGCTTCGTTTTGGCATTATTTCAAGTTAAATTTTTCGAACTTATAATTTAGCCTTTTAACAACATGAATTAGTCACCAAAGATCGTACGTTTTCCCAACGCTAGACTTTTTTTTGTAGTCTTACGCAAACGATCGAGCTTATGCGAATAATCCTCGAACTCTTTACGTTTTGCAAAATGAATATGCTTAATTCATTTATGGCTGAATTATTGATCGCTTTTTACAAGAAAATTGTCAAAAATTAATTACCTTAAAAGGATCCAGTCCCCTAAGATGCCTTAGAGATCACATTTGAATTGTATTATATTTCAAATATAATAGTAAGGTCCAAGCAATGTATTGAAACAAAAAAAGTTATCCAAATCTAAATCATAAGTTTGTCTTATTTACATTTACTTTTAGAACCACAAAATGAATAAGTCTATAGCTAATAATAAGTTTTTTGGTCAGCCGACCTGTCCATCGGTTAGAACAACTTTTGAAATTACGAAACTACGTTTTCAAAACTTTTTCTAAAAAAAAAAAAAAACCAATTTGTGTTGACATTTTTTTAACTTTCTCGTTATATACCAATTTTAGCGAATTAATTTCATTAGTTAGCCCACAATTTTCAAAAAAATTAATTATATTTGAATTTTTTTAAAGTGAGGCATCAAACTTTCGATCTTTCGGCACAAAGCTTTAAGGTGGGTCCTAAATTTTTCTTTTTAAATAATTGAGGTAAATTGAAGTTAGACTAAAAAATTTTCGTGATCTTTTCAATTTGTGGCTCAGTCATTGAACGTCTTTGGCAAAGAGCTTTCAGTTACATTTAAATTTTTTTTTTTTTTTTTTTGATGTGACGTTCAGCTAGATCTAATCAAGTGTACATGCGAAACTAATAATTTCCTCTATCTTTTCTAAATATCGCCTTCATTATTAAAAACTTTTGGGTTAGAGCTTTAAGCTATATTTTAAATCTTAAACAATCTTAAAACAACTGATCATTTCGAACTTTCTGCGATTTCTTCAAGCTTTCGTGTTTTCGAGTTTTCGAGCTTTGGAGTTTTTGAACTTTCGAGTTTTTAGCTTTTCATTTTAAAATATATCATAAATTTTTTGTCAAGAGTAAAGATTCTAGTACCTAGAAGCATTTCCATATTTATGAAAAAATTGATAAATTCCCCGGTTTTTGCTAAATTTTACTTTCAATACAAGAAGCTTTTTAGAGCTTAGAGCTTTAATTTATATCTTAAATTTTTCCTTAAAAATCCTTTTATCAATTTTAAGTTCAATCGAATAGTAATTATGAAAAAATGTTATGAACATAAGGCAAATTACGTGGACACTTTTTTATATATAAATCCCTCTATATACATACATAAATACGGCTAAGGTTGGGAAGAAAGAAGTAGGGGAAGAATGAAAAGGTCTTGCCGCGGTTTGGAAGGGTTAAGTAAGGGTTGATAAGTATTATGCTTTTACCGATCAACCATGTACTATAGATGTAGCCAAACAATAATCGTAGTTAAACTATCGTCTATTGGACTGGTAAATAAATGCTGGGATATGCTGACTGAATAGCCGCACTTCTTATCTACTAAGCTATGCCTATTTATCGTGCGTTATGCAGACGTAGCACTGTAATAGCCAGAAAGGAAAAAGCATGCAAGGAGGAATAGGATATAGTAGGAGATGTATACCCAACTGGCAGGTGTTATGCCTTTAACGATCGAGTATAACTTGCGAAATTATTCCAAAGTTGTGCCAAATCATATGAAAATATGACATGAAATACGATATACGATATGTATGATGCTATGTAAGATCGATATTTCAAGTAATTGGATCTTAGATCCAACTCTCAATGCAAGATCGACATATGAAGTAAATTGATCTTAGATCTAACTTGCAATTCATTATCATATAAAAAGTATAGCAATCAAGCTGAGTATAATTTCCTGGCAGTTGTGCTCTCATTTAGGATTATCAACGATGTTAAATAGTATTTTCTAGGTTTGGATATCTCTGCCATTCAAGTTAAGGTCGAATGCCTGAAAAGTTTAACTCAAAAGTTGGGAATATTATGACTTAAGGTTAAGTTTAAGTAAAATTTTTAAAATCTTACTTAAACATTAATTTAAAAATGGAAAATTTATTTACGTACTTTTTTTTTTTTTTGCTCGAGAAAGGCAATTCAAAACACAATGCTATTTCCTCTTACTTATAACAATTTTGTTTTATACTATTCCCGTCCCTAAGGGTATGCCAATGCCAGTATTTAAACTCATCCGAGCGTATCAATAGCATTAATCGTTTATAATTTAATTTTCAAGAGAAAATTCAATTAAATTGATGTATGTATGTATGTATGAATGTATGTGTATGATCAATAAATTGAAAAATGAAATGATGATAACTTTGCATAAAGTAACAACAACAACAACAACAATCGAATTAAGATGATTACGATGAATATTTACTAAGTTAGGAAATGTATAGAAAAAAAAAAACAAAGTTTCTTATAAATGCATAGAATTAATATATTTTTTTAATTTTAAATATTTAAATGTTCATAATAATGCAATAACAATAACAAAAATCTCTATTGTTTTGCACTCTAATGCACACACATATGCTTCGGATTGCAAAACTCATGTGAGATGTAAAGTAAATGATAATTTTGCTTGCCCTTCGTTTCGGTTTTTGTTATTTTTTTTTCTTTTCTCTTCTCTTTTAAATAATATTTATACGACTTGTTGCATTATTCTTATAAAAGTAACCTTTCTCTTCTTCTATTATCTATCGTGTATATGTTGTATGTAGGTA
>KK351269.1:203317-231076 GCA_000671755.1 Glossina brevipalpis | reverse complement strand
CAAAAACAAAAACAAAAACAAAAATATTTCATAAAAAGATTTTATTTAAAGAATTCAACAAATAGTTGCGAAACCTAGCTAGACATGAAGGAAATTCAAGATAAATTTAACAAAAAAAAGAAAAAAAAAAAATAAGGGCCAAAATGGAACGTGTATGCATTTTGAACTCTTCTTCAATTCCCTCCGATACAATCTGCTTTTCTTTTTTTTTTTTTTTTTTTTTTTTTTCTTTTTTTTGTTAAATTTATCTTGAATTTCCTTCATGTCTAGCTAGGTTTCGCAACTATTTGTTGAATTCTTTAAATAAAATCTTTTTATGAAATATTTTTGTTTTTGTTTTTGTTTTTAGAAAAACAAGTAAAACATTATGATAAACTAAGCCATTCTTTTCGCTTCCGTTTCCTCTATCCTCCACCGTTTAGAGCTTTCAAAAGTTTAACCATTAAATAAACCGCAAAACATTTTACGCTCCTATACACATATAGTGGCTTGTGAAGGCATACACATACGCACGAGTGCACAAGCAATACTTTGATAATTGTTGAAGACAACGTGTTTTTAAGGACAGGATGTTGAAAGAGGAAAGTTTGATGAACGTTTCAAATACCACAAGATAGGAACATTTACTTGGTTAATATAAAACTTTTTGTATCAAAAGTTATTCATACTAAAGATGAATACAATTTTTAGGAAACCTTCTATATACATCTCATCGAAGAAAGAAGTTATACTGGACGTATCCTTTGGTCTGTAACATTTAGAAATTTTTTATAATAAATAATCCTAACAAAAAAAATTATAAATGTTCTTAATAAGCTTAAGATATGTAGCTGTCCATCTGTCCGTTTGTCCGTCTGTCCGTTTTCCTATTTATTTGTAGAGTACAAACGTATTTTAACCGCGTATTCAAACCGTAGTTATAACCCTGATAATCATATGGATAAAATACGTTTTATGTCCACTCATATATTTTCCTTAACATCCGTATTAATCAAGCGGAGTGTGTCTAAGCAATTGATCGAATTTATCAACACAGCAGGTTTAAAACCAAAAATATTGACTGAACTTGGAATCTTCATTACTAAAAGACTGAATGAATATTACCTAAGTCTTTTCATTGTTTGCTGACTATTAATGTGTTTGCTATTAACGTAAAGGCGTAACATTTTCATTCAAAAATCGAGTAGTTTTCACAAACCAGTTCCTTTCCTTGCACCTCTACTTGCCTATAATTCTTTCTGACTGCCATCACGCCTTTCTCTTTAGGTGACGTCTCCTGATTAAGTGGTCAAATTTTTCTTCTTTTAGAAGGCCACTTAAAGGAGTTTGTGCTTTATATAATTGCTAGTAGCGAGGCACTAGGGTGCCTCTAGAAAGCCAGTAGAGCGCCACCTGGAGGACAGTAGGGCATCACTAGAGAGCGGGTAGAGCGCCAGTATGGAGCCTCTAGGAAGCCGGTAGAGCACCACTAGAGTGCTAGAAAGCCAGTAAGGTGCCTCTAGGGAGGCAGTAGAGTGAGCTTGTAGGGTGGCACTTGTGAGCAAGTAGGCCGCTACTAGAAAGGCAGTAGGGCGCCAATGGAGCCACTAAGCGCCAGTACATGATTATCGATTATTTTTAGTCAAACTGTCAGCTCATCTGTCAGCAGGTGGAGGAATTTTTATTGTTGCAAAAAGAAGGATTCCTAGCCTAAGTCGACAAAGCTTCAAAGTGATTATTTTGCGCTTCGTAGATGTGAAAAAATATGAAAAAACGCTTGAAAATGAATATATTAATGTCGTTTATTTACTTTATTTTATTTAGTACCTGTGAATACATTTTTCTGTCCACTTTAAGATGAGAAGCGGTACATTGAAATTACAGGAACTATCCACGAATTTCTATTTTCTACGCTATAAGTAAACAGCTGGTGATTATGATCACTTTTGTTGAATACGCGTTACTCTACAAAATCCTAATTAATAGAAAATTTTATCGTAAGAAGAAAGTTATCTCTAGAAGAATTTTAGATACCCTTAGTTTACGTTTAAGTTTTGATGATTCGTCTTGGACTCAAATGGCAGCAACAGTTACTAGATTGTTGAATGCATCAATGCACAAATAATCTAAACACAACTGCTCAAAACAGTTGTGTTTAATTCAAATTTTTATCTCTTAATGAAACTGCACACGCACTTGTTATTCTACTCTACATGTTGCAGTGATGTAACGTAAACAATCTTATGTTTAGCATAACGCACTTTAGATGTCAACATTACCCACATAAAAGTATACCTTACATAGCTATAAGCTAATGTTGAAGTATAATGTATTTAAAATTAAAACATAATGTAATACACCTGAGAAAACCACACAATAATATAATAATAAAAAAAAAAAAAAAAAATTGTTAACCAGACAACACTAAACGGTAAGTGATGCGTCTGTACATAATTCCAAGTAAAATTGCAACGCACGTCATTTGAAATGGCTTTTATGTTCCCACATGTGTTAAACATATGAAATGTCGTATAATAATTGAAAGCTGAGATTTATGCTAAATTTCATAAAGTATTTTAATGAAAATTTGTAAAGTACATGTGAAATTTAATAACGTTTTCAACGTACGTAGGAAGAAAAATTTTTATATTTTTTATATTTTTGTCTTTCGCATTTATTTTCGCATTTTCTTTAAATTTTTTTATATATTTCGCTTTTTTTTCTCTCCGAAAAAGCTGAGACGTGTGTTAAACTAATAAAGTGTACTAAGAAAGTAGAAGCCTGCAAACTCAAAGGTAATTCTTCTTCTGTTCGGCAAGACATTGCTGATATCAATAAAATCAAGTTTTTAGTTGACTCTGATAAGCATTTAAGGATAGTATAACCTTCTAATGCACTAATAAACTGCTCAAAACACTTAAAACTCATGCGAAATAAATCACTTTTTATATATCTATACGTTTTTCCACTAGGAAGGTACGCGTAAATTTAATTTATATTCCGGTAAACTTTCCCAACTACCGTCGAATAAAAGAATTTATGTGACAATGATACTTTTTAATCTTTTTTTACGGCTTTAAATTAATTTATTAATTTGATTAATACAAAACTATACTGAAACCAGCATAATATTTGTAAAGTCTACAGGGTTTATTTTTCGTTTTTGTAAATCTATAACAGAAAATAGATGTCAATAGTTTGAGAACTGAGAGACATCAATAGTGCAGACAAGGGGATGTTATACAAAATAATTTTTGTCTTTGATAAATAGCTAAATAACCAAATAATTAAATAACTAGATAATTAACTAACTAAATTACTATATAATTAAGTAACTAATTAAGTACGTAAGTAAATAGCTAAATAAGTAAATAACTAAACAACTGAATAACTGAATAACAAAGATAACTAGATAATTAAATAACTAAATTACTTAACTAAATAATTAAATAACTAAATAATTAAATAACTAAACAACTAAATGATCAAGTAACTAAATCACTGAAGAACTAAATAATTGAATAACTAAATAACCAAATATCTAAACAATTAAATAATAAAATAACTAAATAGCTAAATACCTAAGTAACTAATTAACTAAATGACTAAGTAACTAAATAAGTAAATAATTAAACAACTAAGCGGCTAAACAACTAAGTAACTAATTAATTAAATAATAATTAATTAAATAATTAGATAACTAAGTGGCTAAATAACTAAACAATTAAGCAATTAAATAACTAAGTAATTAAGTAAATAAATAAGTGGCTAAGCAACTAAATAACTACATAATTAAGTAGCTAAACAACTAAGTAACTAATTAACTAAACAACTAAATAACTAAATTATTAAATAACTAAATAACTAAACAACTAAATAGCTGATACTTTGTAAATACCTGGTAACATTATGAATATTCTTTTTCCAAATTTTCGAATCTAAAATATAATTATATCGAGTCGTTGTGTACCAAAATAAACGATAAAACGAATTTTGCTCTTCTGTGTGTCTCGCAGAAAATTCCGGCAACAGCTTGTTAAGGTAGAAAAAAAAAAGAATTCTTATTTCATCATCATTATTATTATGAGTTTACGCGATTGCCACACATTTCGTTTACTGATATTAAATTAAATGGAGGCTGAAAGTAGCAAATTGGAACATTTTGATTAGAGAGTGAGCAGCATCTCACTGCCACGCAGCAAGAATATAAATTCGTTTAGGTTCGTTTTTATTTCTTTAATTTCTTTAATGGTTTTGCTGTTGTGTTGATGGATCAATGATGGTTTCAACGAAACTTTTATATAAACTTGTTTTATGCAAAACAGTTTAGGCAACATGTTGGACTTTTTATTTTATTTATTCGTTTTTTTCTTTTTTTTTTCTTTCGTTATTATGAAATATGTTACTTTTAATATAATCTAACGTTTTCAATTCAATTAGAAAAAAAGTAAATGTTTTCTCAAATTTGTTGAATTAAAAGGTAGTTGGAGAAGTTTAAGAGTAACATTAAATGGTTAAACGCGACAAATTCGTGTTGAGCTTGAGTTGTTCCTTCCAGTTGTTTGTCTTAGAAATTGTTTTTGTTTCAAAACGATATAAAATTCCTGATATAAAGTTTAAGAGCAAAATAACAAACCTTTCTATTTGGTTACAAAAGCTTACAATTAAAAATGAAAGCGATCGATCAAAAAAAAAAACAAAAATATATTCAAAATACGTTAAAAATTAATAAAAGGCTTAGTATGTGTACAAAGAGCCCATACGAACTATTAAAAGGGAAAATAATATAATCGGTCAAGCCGGACAATTAGATGGATCGCATCATCTTTCCTAATACGATTCTTCACTTACTTTTATGAGAAACCATGAACGATTGCGATATAATATTTTATGACATTATCTAAAAAATAGACCTACATGGTTCACATTCGGTGCAGTTAACTTTTAAGTCATATTACTACTACAGCCTCATTTTCATCATAACATAATAAAAATTGAACCTTTTTGTCCTAAAAAGGCTTACCTCTTAAGAGAACGCTTATTTAAGATGTTTTGGAAAAATGGACCTACGTGGTCCAAATTCAATGCAGACAATTTAAATCTCGTATTGCTATTACAGATCAATTTTCATTATCAAATAATAAAGATCGAACCATTTTCTCATACAAAGGCTTATGTTTCATCAAAACGCTTATAGGAATGGGGTCCAAAAAATTGTCTTACCTGGTTTACACGTTGCATAATTNCGCTTATTTAAGATGTTTTGGAAAAATGGACCTACGTGGTCCAAATTCAATGCAGACAATTTAAATCTCGTATTGCTATTACAGATCAATTTTCATTATCAAATAATAAAGATCGAACCATTTTCTCATACAAAGGCTTATGTTTCATCAAAACGCTTATAGGAATGGGGTCCAAAAAATTGTCTTACCTGGTTTACACGTTGCATAATTAATTTTTATCTCAAATTATTCTTAGAGACTTCTGTTCCTCATAATTTATTAAAAATTGGACCTTTTCACCATGCAAACGGTTACTTTCCTTGAGAAAGATTATGTAGAAGGTATTTCAAGAAATGATTCCATTCGTTCTAAATTTTTCATATTTATTTTAAATACAAAAAATATCAGTTTCTATCGACTTCGAGCGTTGTATGAGGCTTTGTTATAAAAATTATTTGATCAAATCCCTTTTTAGTAGCGTTCATCCTACGACCAAAACATGTGGGTGTACCAAATGTCGTCACACCATTTCAAAAATTGGGACCTATCGGTTCAGAGTCCACAAAAGAATAATATGTTTTTTAATACACAATCATTTAATTTCATATTCATGCATTAAATGCCTTCGTCAATAGCTTCAGAAATTAAATAATTAAAAAACAATCTTTTTTTAAAATCGACTTCAATCTAGCGTCAACTTAGTGTTAGATTTCAAAACCTATAATAGTTATTGGCGAGAACGGTAGCAGGTGATAGCAATTTGTACTTCAATTCATGTAATTTTACCATCGACTTGCGATACGTGGAATTGTGTTTATAAAAGATTAATTTTTTCTTTGCTATTTCGACCCGTTTCTTTCGACGTTTTCTCACTTCCATCGAACCATGTGCCATTTAGTTGTTATTCAAAATTCTTTCTTTCTTAAATAGAATACTATGCGCTTGCATGCTATTACTCCGCGAAACGACAGAGTGGTGTTTTTCATCATTTAGGACGAGTTTTACTAGTTCCTTTTTTTCCCACTCAGCGTACGGTCGAACCGTAGATATTGTTAAGAGTGAACCCATGTTTCGTCTATTGTCACAACCGAATATCGATTCAAAAGCTCCTAACATCCCTTGAGATACGTCAGTAATATGTGTAACATGTGCAACATGTACAACATGTTGATGCGAGCAGATGCAACATCCATTTAGGAAACAACTTTTTACACTTAAATTGCAAAATGTTGAATACACTGACTTTACACATGTTTAGAATGTCAACTATCTCGTACAACTTGACTCTCCGATTGTCGAGGGCAAGTTGAAAGACTATTTTGATGTTTTATCCTTTAACAATTTCTTCTGAGTATCCTTAACATATCGTTTAAACTCAACAAACCATTGAAAAATAGTTGGTTTCAAAGAGGAAAGATTTCTAAAATTCTTTTCAAGCCAATGCTGAGTTTGAACAATACTTTTCCCCATCAAAAATCAATGCTTGCTTTTTTTCTATTCTAAATTTTTCTATTGTTTTCAAAAACAAAACAAAAAAGATAAGTAATGGGAACGACATGTAATGTTTACAGATGTCTTTTGACAGTAGTGGGTTTTTTCTAAAAATTGTATGAATTTTTTGTTGGGGTTTTAGTGGGTTTTGTTCATTTTCCTGCTTTTTTTTTTTTTTAGGAACATCATCCACATGTCAGTTTATTTAATTAACTTTTAATCAACAAAGGACAACAAAGGAAGCCGCGTTACAAGCAGTATATTAGGAAAACCACATAATTGTCGTAAATCGTGTAAAATTTTTCTACTGTTTTCTATGATTTTTAAAAAGGAAACATCTGGCAAACAACTAGTTATTACAGTAGAATTCAAAGCTAAAATAAATTGTAAACTTTTAAAAAAAAAAAAAAAAAAAACTTTTTTAAAAGAAAATAATCTCAAATGTTTCCCATCATGTAAAATTTGAAAAAATCTTCAACGAAGTGTTCTTCAGATTGTGTGTCTCTTGCCTCAACTGTAAGTAGGTAAAAAAACCATATTTATCAAAAGTTTTCAACTTGAGGCTTCAACTTATAAATTACATTTAAATTCAATATTTCTTTTATAAAAGATAAACATACTTTAGCTTTAAGGAAATATAAAGTTAACTCTATAGACGACTCAAATGTTTCAGATAAGGAATTAAAAGAGCCTTATTAGATGCTTGTTCTTTGTTCTTTTGTTTTCATTAATTTACGTCTATTCTTTCTCTTCAAATACGGCTTTCCACACGTCCGCTTTATGACCCGTCTTGTCAGTTTATTTTTAGCACTTTCTTCCGGTTCGCTTGTTAATCAGTAAGCGTGTCTATGTTTCTAACTTCCTATTTGTTCCATGGTACATTTGTCTACATTTTGTTTATGCTTTTGTCTGCCCGTCCGTCTTAACCTCTAATCGCCTTTTAGCAAGAATGATGGCGTGGAAATTTACTTGCATTGGCGTGTAACTGTCTATCCTAATGGACCTTAGCTGTTCACTCTTTTGGCAGTTCGTCTATATATCCATTCGCCTTTATGGGAATTGTTGCACTAATTAGAGAACGCTCGGCTACCTTTCGCGGAAGAATTATCCTGTACTTAGATGCATCTAAACTTAGGTGTAGGTGTTCTCAGTAGAGATTCATGTAAAACCGAGGTAAAAATCTGCGTATTCGCCTATTCAACTATCCTTTCAGCTATTTGTTCAACCGTCTACCTCTTCCCTCTACTTCGTATCTTTGTCTGATCGATCTTGTATTTATTTATTATTCGTCCGGTCGTCCATGCATCTGTCTTCTTTCTGTACTTACCTGCCCGTTCCGTTGCCTGTTTACTGAGGTTCCTCTCTCTGTCCGTAACGGCGTGTAAAAGCCCATCTGTCCTTCCGTCAACCTGTATAATCACTGTCCCCTTTCATGTTTCAGCACTACTTTCTATCCGTTCACTTATATGATGGATTTCAGTCTCTCTATCTTTCCGCACTACCTTCTATTCGTTCACCTGTTACTAGATTTTAGAAAGTCGGCGCCTTCTAACAAATAAGTTAAACCTTATTTATGTTCATATTGCGAATGTACCATTCTAACCCTTTCTCCCGACCTCTGTCACTCTTCCTATAGCTCTCTCTCGCTCTCTCTCTCGCGTCTTCTCTCGCTCTCTTCCTTTCGCTCTCCCTCTCTCTCTGTCGCTCTCTCCATCTATGTATCTATCCACCTCTCTTTCCATCGACGTACCTCTATCTCTCTCTCTCCCTTTCTCTCTCTCTCTCCCTTTCTCTCTCTCTCACCCTTTCTCTCTCTCTCTCCCTTTCTCTCTCTCTCTCCCTTTCTCTCTCTCTCTCTTTCCCGACGTCTCTCTTTCTCGCTTTCTCTTTTGTGCTCTCTTTCTTTTGATCTCTCTCTTTTGCTCTCTCTCTCTCTTGCTCTTTCTCTCTCGTTCTGGCTCTGTCGCGCTCTCTCTATCTATCTACCATCTCTCTATCCATCCATCTATCTACCTATCTGCGTATCTATCTCTCTCTCTCTCTCCCTCTCTATTTCTCTTTCTCTTTCTTTCTATCCATCTATCTCTCTCTCTCTCTCACCATCTCTCTAAACAGCACTCTATATAATGACGGATCATATTAAAAAAGGGAACTTATTTTAAATCCACAATACTGTCCATAAGTCTTCGAATAAAACCCAAAATAAAGTGTGTATTTATCATCAGACGCCAATTTAATGTTTCATATAAATGTCTACCGATCATAATGTCGGAAAAAAAAGAAACAACAACAAAACGTTCGAATAACAGATATAGTTAAGAAAAGACTAACTTGAGGCGACGGGCATTCGAGATTCTTCTTGAAATGAATATAGCGCTTTTTTCCTTTTTTATTGTAAAATTTTTCTTTAACTCATGAACTTTTGTTTTTATTCTCAAATGCGAGAAATACTTATGAAAACTTTTCTGATTTTCAATATAAATTTTTTTTTATTTAATTTATTTCTCTACTTAACTGTCTTCAAGGTGGCTTTTGATCAAAGTTCCTTAAGGTGGTTAGTAAAGTTATCGACTTTTGTTGCTGCGGTTTTTATGGCTTAAAGTCTTTTCCTGGGCATTACTTTTTTCAAATTATTTATCATTGAGAAGTCGCTGAAGGCTTTAATTTGAATTTTCATTATTTAGTTTTTACTTCTTTTTCACCGTAACCCTAACCTTTGCTTATTCTCGTTAAAAATATAAAACATCTGCTATAAAATGATACCTTTTGTTCTTGTTATTCTAAGTGATTACTAAAAATTAAAATTTATTTCTCGTAACGGTTGAAAGTGGCTTCGCTCACTATTACTTGAAAGTATAATATTTTTTCTTAGTTAACAACATGTTTGTTGCCTTCAGCGTATATATAATACATGTAAGTTGCCTTTGTATGTTTGTATGTGTTTTGCTGCTTGGTTGCTACTGTTGTCATTTACTCGCTTTCTTTCCGTTTCTTTTATAAACTTTCTTCGGTTTTTCTTTATAAAATGTGAAAATTTCTTTTCTTACTGCAACTGACACTACGATATTTGAGAAGAATGGAAGGGTGAAAAAAAAAGAACAGGATAACAACATAAGGATAGTTTCGTATTTATAAAAGAGAAATGTTTTGAAAAACTTCACCTGAATCTTTTCAAAGAAATGAAAGACTTCGCAAAAATTTTATCTTTAAAGAGGTTTCGTTTACTATATTTATATACATTCTAATAAGCACCTTGTGTGTACGCAACTGGATATGGTTTCAAGTAACATCTTATTTATGGCTAAATTGTTTAGAAGCTTAAAACATCTCTATTTCAACAACTAAAACATAAAAAGAAAAAAAAATATGAAAATTCAATCAATTTAAAAAAGTAAGAAAGTGTTATGCTCGGATAGCCCCGAATCTTGTACACTCAACATACACCGTTCACTTGATCGTAACAATATTTTATGGCTAAAATATAATGAATGTTTTCTTTAACTTATGGACAATAAGTAAAAAACATCAAAAAAAGTGAAAAAAATGAGACTGAAAATGAATTTCAATACTTATAACTTTGTCAAAGGCGTGGCCGATTTTTCAACTTTGTTCCATAACATTTATTTAGAAAATTCAGGCTTTCTGTCTTTCATAATTTATGCGTAGTAAGCAAAAACCCACAAATTTTTACTTGTAATAGCTACACAAAGAAGGTTAACGTCGTGGATGCCCGATGAATTGAGGATGACAATTTTGATTGATCGAGTTTCTATCAATGAGTTACGAGTGAATTTTTGTAGCAAATATTTATTGCCGATAAAAAATGAGTACAGAACCAGAATGGCGTTCAAAAAAGACTTCCATTAAAGCATGAACGAGCATAAAGAGAGGATTAACATCGTACACGAGTAGATTTTGCATACGAAGAGATTAAAAGAGAATCGTAAATTATGAAGTTCTGGAGACTACTTAAAGGATTATAGCGAATTGTAATCTCCGCTATCAGCAATGAATGTAACAGCAGGAAGCGAAAAAATGGACCAGAACTGATAAATGGAAAAAATATTACTTTTCATCATGACGATGCCAGGCAACACTCTCTCTCTTAAGTCTCTCAAGATTATCTATATTACACTGTATGTCGTAAAGGGAAAGGAAGCAGTTTGCTTCTAAAGACGATGTACATCGCCATTTATGGTCGTATTGTCTGCCATCTACCTTTCAATAGAATTTTTAAAGTAAAGCTAACGGAGTTGACAAAGTTTCACTTTTCATCTTTGTTACAACGAAATGTTTTCTTTTTCTCTCCCTTCCCCTCTCACTCTCTCGCTCCCTGTCTCTCTCTCCATCCCTGTCTCTCCGTCCCTCCCTTTTTTTCTCCCTCCCTCCCTCTCTATCTTCCTCTCCCTCTATTTCTGCCTCCCTCCCTCTCTCCCCCTCCCACTCTTTCTGCCTCCCTCCCTCTCTCCCCCTCCGTCTATCTTTTCCTCTCTTTCTCTCCCCCTCTCTCGCTCTCTCTCTCCCTATCTCTCTCCTTGTCTCTCTCTCCCTCTCTCTGTGTCCCTCCCTGTCTCTCTCTCCCTCCCTCTCTCCCTTCCTCTCTCCCCCCCTCCTACCTCTCTTTCCGCCTCCCTCCTTCTCTCTCCCTCCCCCTCCGTCTCTCTCTCTCCCCCTTTTCTCTCTCCCTCCCTCTCTCTCCCTCCCTCTATTTCTCCCTTCATCTCTCTCTCTCTCCCTCACTTTCTTTCTATCGCTCTCTTTCTCTCTCTATCTCTCTCTATCTCTCTCTCTCTATCGCTCTCTCTCTCTCTCACTCTCTCTCTCTCTCTCTCTCTCTCTTTTTCTCTCTCTACATTTCTGCTTTCTACTAGCGTATAAATTCATACCCGTCAAAAAGGAATTAGCACTAAAGTCCACAGGTTAAAGAGGTACTCACACAGATGAATGCTCCCATAGCTAAACAAAGTAAGTATGTAAACGTATTCAGCTAGACATAATCTTATTTGGCAATAGTAGCAGTTCGTAGCTAACAATAATAATTGAGGTAAAAAGCTATACCGCATCAGTTAACCAAAATGAGTCAGAATTACGGATTCACATCACGGTTTGGTTACGGATTAAAAAATGTCAAAAATTTTCATACGATACGGAAAGCGTGTGCTATTGTTAAATATACGTCCGACGAAGTAAATGCGTACAGACGCTTTGTTAAAAGTGGCATTAAGTAAATAACAAATTAATTAATTTTTAAATATTTGAAGTATTTTTTGTTTTTTTTTTGTTTTGTTCCTCCAACAAAGAATAGCTTCTCGTTTGTCTTACAAATCAGCAAAAAAAAAAAAAAAAAAAATTAAAATTGCATGTGTATCTGTGAACAAACAATAGCGTAAAATAATTCTGATGGTAAACAAACAAAAAATAAAATTACTTTTTCGAAAAGAAAGAATTCAGTGAAAATGCCAGCAAACATATCTCTCTCACGCAGTCTTTACTTTGTCTATAGTTATGTTATTGCTTTGCTTGGCTTGTGTTTATCTATTGTATAAAAAGTTTTTGTTTCCTGCGAAAGAAAAGAAAAAAAACAACAACAACAAAACCTAAGGTAAAATACTATCATGCACATGCACATAGAATAAAGAACAAAAACTCCCACGTACACGTATAACATGCACATCTAACAAACGAAAGATATTAAAAAGTTTCTCCACCAAAGACACGCGAATATTTGTCGGAATCAATGAACAAGACTGTAACGATTTCTAAAAATATACTAAACTGTTTATATGTTTTTTTTCTCCTCTCTATTGTTCTTTCAATCATTAAACAGAATCTATTCTTGCCAGCGTACATATCGTAATTCATTATTGTCGCATACAAAACAAATAAACATAAAAAAAAATTTATAATAAAATTTATATATTATAATAAACACATGACACGTAGCGTATGAGTGCTATTTAATGTGAAAATTAACTTTACTTAAGTAAATATAATCAAATTCACAATGACACGCCATGTAGTCCGTTGCCAACAGTTAAGATGTAAAACAAGTTGTTTAAACTTTAAATGCAGTAAAGGTAGTAAAGAAAGTCAGTCCATAAAATGTGAACAAGAACAGTGTGAACACAATAAGGAAATAAAGTATTTTATGTGAAAATATATCCACCGTGTATGATATACATATATGTATGCAAACGTTGAAAATTTTATGAAAAGCGGAAAACAAAATTAAGGAAAAAAAGTTTTTTTTTTTTTTTTTTTATAATATTCTCAAGTAATGCTAACCACTGGAAAATATTTTTATATTATTATACGAATAATGGGGGATAAGTAACTGGTAAGATAAGCTCCAGATTAGTTGAGCGAAAAAATATTAAATAAATAATGGAATTCAGTTTACTAATGTGGACAAAAAGTAATGAGACTTTATTTTTTTTTTTCTTTTTTTTTAATATTCGAATTATGATATCGATATCACAATAGTCGTACCCACGCACAACACAATCTCATTACTTTTTGTCCTCAGTTATGAAATAACTTGAACTAAACTGAAACGTGCCTATTACTTTTGATATGTTGTGGTTATGTAACCTGTAATATAATTTTCAATTTGTCTAATGGTTCAAATTACTTTAGTTTCGTTTAGTTTTTATTATTAATTATTAGTAATTATTCAAATTATTACATTTAAACTTAGCGTGCCAGCAAAACTTTAATGTCTCTTTCGGTACCATTTTGAACAATAGTATAAGTATAGGGGTTTTTCGAAATTTACGCAAGATTTGAATTAAATAGAAAACAGAATTATTTTTTTTAATAATAATTTTTTTATTAAATCATAATTTACAGATGGTAGACAATTTGGATGGAATATCACATATACGGGCATATATGAGGTCAATTCTCATCACCGAAACGAAGGAGTACACGACAAGGGAATGCAGTAATGGAATTATTTCACGGGATGTATGGTATATGTAAGGTCTTGTGGTTCACATTAAAATCACTCCATTTAGACAAAGAGAACTCGTTTATCATAGAGCGGTATTGATCACCAGAGTATTCAGTCAATATTTCGAGCATATTTTTTACAAAATTTGCGAACTGGCCGCTAAACTGTCATTATATTTGAAATATTGTTCTACAATGGAAACGCGTTGCTCCTTCGTCTAATACTCTATTTTTATTAACCCTAAACTGTCAGCTGTCAGGCTGTCTTTTTTTTTCTTTGATTCCCAATATTTTACCGCACAAATGACGACAAATTCAAATCTTTTATTGGCACATCATGTATAAAGATATCGTAACCATATTATGCAGCATAGACTGAAGACATTGAGGCAAATAGGTTTGCAAGTATTTAATTATAGAGAATTTTAATAGCTACTCTAAACTTTCTTCGTGATCCGATTTGAATAAGACAAGACAAGACAAGTCAGCACGTAAAGCAAATACAAGCCAAACAAGTTGAAAGAAGGACTGAAATTAAAGATTTAATCTAAAAATATACAACATTTTATGCAAACTTTCAAAAAGAAACAGAAATTTAAGAGAGTTTTACATAAATTGCGGTAGTGTGCGGTGTGCTAAGTTATCCCAGGTAAGTATCAACTTAGTGATGACAGCCCCCATTGATCAGTTTAGTGAGGACAACCCACCTTGATCGCTGACCAAGATAGTTCACCAAAATAGTCCTTTGAAATAGTGTACGTTTTTTTAAGGATTTTGTCTTTGCTAAAAACAGAATTTTGGGTCTTTGCTAAGTTATGTATGATTTACTATAAATTTAAAAAAAAAAACCCACAAAATAAATAAAAAATTTAAAAAAATGTAGAAAATATGCTCACATATGTTAAAATACAAACTAAATCTTATATTATTATCCGTAATCCAAAAAGCCCAGCTGTTGCTATGAACTGTCATGCAGTGTATGTGTGTGTGTGTATAGTTCTTGAAAAAGTGAAAAATGCAAATCGGTTTATTAAATATTTTAGTGACATAAGACCACGACTCCAGATTTTCAAAACATTTTAACGGGTGTTTAAAGCCATTAAACATAAAAAACATAATTTCATTGCGACATCATCATCGGCATCCAAACTTCATATATATATCATCTCCTAGTATATATAAGTAACCGCATTCTGAATTTGGATATATCCCAAGGATCAATAAAACATATATGGGCTTCTAATGACGGGTGGACCTACAATGTCGCATTCAAGTTATATTTTCTCAATATTTGCAAAATTTGGTGCTATAATTGAAACAAAAAAATTTAGAAAAGTTATGAGTTTTATGTGAACTGTAGCTGCATTCGCTTGAATCAATTTAGGTACTTTTTAAATCTGATGACCTTGTTTGGAAAATATATCAATCACAATAACGTCTTTGTAGACAATATTTTCAAATCACATTTAAAATTTAACAAAAGCTTTAAAGTCTTAAGAAGAAATCAATAAAAGTTATGATCAAATTTTTACATCAATGATTTAAGTGGATATATTAAAGCGAATATAAAATATGTCTCCGTCGACCACTTAGCTTATTTTTGTCTAATGCTTTTCCTTATCCTTTCAAAATACTTTGGAAAGTACATTGACTTTCAAAGCAACCAGCGTCGTAGCTTTTCGGTGTCTGCCAAAATATGCATACGTCAGCAAAAAAAAGGAGAAAAAAAAAAAGAAAAAACAAATAAAAATAATTTTTCGCTGAATCTTCCTGCATTAGCATTAATTTTTTATTCATTTTTCTGCAGTTTGTAAGTTAGTTTTTAATGTAAGTATTTGTAAATTTATAGTAGATGTTACAGAATAACCGGAAAAAGAATGAATTATGTGTTCATGTTGTCGAAATATTCGCTATCAAAAGTGTAGGTTTTTAAAATGATGCAAAAACCACTTCACTGTAGCCGACATCCGTGCCATGTAGACCACCTATTAGGAGTATAGTAAGCATATTTGTCCCAAGGTCTTTAAATTTTGTCTGGAGGCAAAGTTCAAATGTTCATAGGCGATGTGTGTTTGTCTAAAATAATCGGTGCCATCGAGCATCGGTATACTTTGGGCCGTGTTGTGTCTATGCTTAGGTATTTGCAGGGAAGGTTTTCGATGGACATAGATGGGATCTGTCCATCAACCAGGTCCTTTAACAGGACTACTCAGTTTTCTTAGCACTCCCACTTAATCGCCTAACCGGAGATTCTCGAATCATTATTCTTCAGCAACACTTCCCACCACCGTGCCAGATATTTTCACTTTCAAGTCGGCAACTACTCTCTTACCTCTTTTCCCACCTATAACCGAATATACACAGTTACCACTCCCCTCTTCCCTCTCTTCCCAGCTATACTCCTTCCTAAGTACCACAATGCCTGCACATATAGAAAACATTCTCTGAGTGGCTGGTCGAAGAAAAAGAAATGAAAAGTATTGTGTCAAATTGATTCACAACTGTGACTCATTGTTCTTCAATTCACTATCAATGAATGTTCTCCACCGTTCCTGATATTTCTACTTTCAAGTCGAATGTACACAACAACTTTTAGTCTCTTTCCTATTTTTCGATCCTTAACAATTCTAACTACCATCCTGCCTGCACGTATAGAGGATATACCCCGAGTAGATGATCAAAGAAAAAAAATTATCGATTCAAAAATACGCACTACCGCGACTTCTATCGAACTTCTTCAAACTATCATCAATGGTGTTCTTCACCGTTGCAGATATTTCCACTTTCAAGTCAAATGTGCACAAGTACTAGTCCCTTCTTTCCTGTTTTTCCATCTATAATCCTTCCAAAATACCACTCTGTCTGCACGTATAGGAGACATCCCCTGAGTGGATGGTCATAGAAAAAAAAATTGTCGTCTCGAAATGATGACCTTCAATCTACGATCAGTGGCGTTCTACACCGTTCCTGATATCTCCACGTTCAAGTCGAATGTGCACAAATACTATTCTCCTCTTTCCTCTTTGCCGACCTATAACCTTTCTTGAATACCACCGTGAGTACGCATATAGGGAACATTCGTTGAGAGTCAGGTCAAAGAAAAAAAAAGAATCTATCGAGTCGGATTTTGGGAGATAAGAAATGGACATCTCTGGTTCCTTCGTTTTTCGTCATTGAACGAGTAGAACTAAATTGATATAGTTCTCTCCCTACCCACTCATGCACTCCACAATAAACTGAGACTGTTACAATACAACACTGCTTTTAATTTTCCGAAAACTATGAAATCAAATTTTCTAAAGAAATTTTGACATCGTAAACGTTACATAAAGACACAAGCAGCAAAGACACAACCGTAATTCAATTAGTTTTCTTAAGCCCACATGTGCTTGTGAATGTATTTCACAAATCTATGATATGGGTTTGAAAGGAGTCTCATTTTAGTTGAATATAACAAGAATTTATGTCTAGATTTAGTGTCAACAAATTCATATCTAACCTTCAAAGCAGTGAACAAATGTTCTAAATTTAAAATATAATTCCAATAATTATCAAAAGGATTATTATTTAGCATTAAAGCGAATGTATACCAAAACAACAATAATAATTCTCGAAGGTAACGAGAAAACTGTTAATGCTCTCTCTACCTGTAAGGCTAAGACAATAAATTTAATTTATAAGAGAATATTAGCAAATTTATGAATACGTAATCGGATGCTATGAATTCAGTTTTAATTAAATGAAGAAACCATTATGAAATATTAACCATAAAATACATAAAAGTTTTGATATAATTTTGCACAATCATCCAAACTAACAATTACAGGACAGGCTAGTATGGTAAAAAAAACTTTTTATATTGTCTGTGTGTGTGTGTGTGTATGTGTGTGATTCATTGAGATTTATTTTTTTTTGTATTTCCTCACAATGTCATAGTTAACAAACAAACTAATAAACATTTATTCTTATCCTTTACAACAGAAGTGCACAGAGTAGGTGCAGTAATGAACGTTACTTTATGCAAAGCACTGTTTATTAGCATAAGAAAGTTTTAATCAATTAATATGATGTGAAGGCCATTTAAGATGTTTTCGGATGAAAGTTAGATGAGCAATTGCAGTACATAGCATTAGTTACATTTACCTTAACTGAACCACCTTGAATGAAAATAATTTATCCAAAGGAAATTGTTGTTAAAAAAAAAAAAATAAATAAATAAAAAAAAAAATTTGCAAAATAATCAAATACATCCGGATTGTTGTTGCTTACGGTCTTCAAGTAAACGATGAAGAATATTTACGGTAAACAATAAATAATTAATTGAAAGCATCGGTACCGGCTGAGTTCATAGGAACGCAAATAAGTTTCCGCAGTTTGAGAAAAGATAACTCCCCTACCAGAAGGTTTTATTGAAGTTGTTTGATGTTTTTTTTTTGTATGAAAATATTAAGTTTTTTTCGAAACAAATGCAGGATATTTTAGCTTTTCTGTTTAATTCTAAAAATAATGCCGGTAAAGTAGCGGTTAGCAATGGCTGCATTATGATGCGACCCAAAGCACAGAGAACCATGATGCGTATTAAGCGAACCATTCTTAATATGAACCATAAAGCTGAATATGAATAGCGATCCCTGGTCAGGTGGATAGGATGTATTCTGTTTTGTTCTGACCGAATGTGAAACCATTATTAGAGAACCCTACAAACAATAACCGATGAAGTTAGGACGAAGAGAGACCTGTGCCATATGTCAAAAGTCATGATTTCTAAAATTATCAGTAAGACGAAATTCGGCTGCATTTAGCAAAACTCCCTCAGAAAACTTTATTGGCACTTCGAAGGGATGTGCTAGCCTTGCCGTTGTTATCAGCGATCATTACTTCTCTTCCCGATAGTTCTCTACTATGTAGGTCTTAATGTCTTGTAGCTTATTACTTGATATCTATGACTGATTCGAGGTAGTAATAGAACTGGGTGCACAGATAACGTAAGCTGAATGTGTCGATGTCTTTCCAAGTACAGAATAATCAGAAAAATTAGGCAGTGAGTCGTTCATATCCGAAACAGTACACATGGCTTAAAGTGAACCAATAAGTCCTCGGGGATCAGGTGCCCCAGTGAGGAAGCTCTTTGTACTATGTAGGCTACGGCTACAAACTTAGAGAATGCCTTACTGCGTGATCGCTGGGAACGGCCCTTCGGGGAGTTTCGAGGCTGGTTGTTGGAATAATGAGCTGGATTAACCCTCCGACCAGAGGGAAACAATGGTCTGTACACATAGGTGTTTATTCTGGTACTCCAGGAGTTGAGGAGCCCCCCTTGTGGGGATTGTTTCAAAGCCTGGGGGCGTGAATTGGCGTCTTTCCATTCCGTGTGTCATCGGGCACCGTGAGGTTATGCGTGCACGGCGAGACCCACGTTAAACGCTGTCACACAATTCTGTCACACAATTCTTCTGATTAAGACTGATTACAATCGATTGTAATTATTGTATGATCGAATGGATCTTCCATTCTCACAATGAAACTAGACTAGTAATCCTTTCTATGCACAGTCTCAAAACAGTAACTGATGTAGTTGGGAGGAAAAAGCCGGACCAATATATTAAAAGTCATAACATCGGAAACTTTCAGTATGGCATAATTCTGCTTCGTATGACAAAACTTGCCTTGGGCACATTAGCAACACTAAACTGGAATATGTTATACCCTTCGCTGTTAGCTGTGAATTAGTTCTTTTGGTTAACGATAGTAGCAAACGGTTGCTTATTGTGTGGTCAAATTAGAGCTTCCACTGTTGGAACTATGTCGAAAAAGTGACTCTATTTATGCACAGCCTCGAAAGGACGGTTATTTATATTTTATCGAAAAGTTGAAAGAAGTAGCAGCTAATGAAAGACAATACCTTGAATAAAACGTAAGGTGCGTAATAAATTCCTAATCTTGGATAGAAAACGGTGGGGACTTATTTGTATCCATGTATAGAAATACGTATCGAAAATAATCCGAAAAAATCTGTAACTCCGTGAATTCATTTTAGTAAAAACTCTTCTAGACACAAGAGTGATCCTTTATTCAAAATTCATTTACGTTTTCAAAAAAAAAAAAAAAAAATTAAAATAAAAAAAAACCAAAACAACATCAAACAGTTCGTAATTTTGATAGTTTCAAGCTATAGAAATAAAAGCGATTTATTAAATATTGTTAGAAAATGAACCAAGATCAAGGCTTTATTACATTAAATTTTTGTACATAAAATCAAAACAATTTTAGAAGACCAAGCTCTCATTTTTATGGCTAATAAAATTTCAAAACCTAAAATCGCCAGTAGATAAATGAATTTGAAAAACTTTTCATTTTGTTTTTTTATTCATTTCAATTAGTTTAAAATTGATTAAATTTGAGAAAATTTATTGAAAATATGAATGTATATCGATAAATGAAAATGCCTTCGAGCAAAAAAGCTTTGTAGAATTTCAAAATTTTAGCAAAAATATTTAAACTATAATCGATAAATATGCAAGAACTCTTAACAACGTACTCTAGTCTCTTACCCAAACAATTCATAATTTTCGCAAATTATTTCATAATTTATCATCATAACTTTTCAACTGTTTGAATTTCCTTTTTATGGTTAAATTTTAATAGCTATTGTCATTATCATTATCATTATTATTATTATTATTATTATCGTTGTTCTTGTTGTTTTTTATGTTGTTATTAGGAAAAACATTATGGAAAATTTATTTCATTTATTTAGTGATAACATACGCTTGCATATGAATACATATGTCTCGACTTAGCTGTTTTGTGTACGCATTCAGACACTGCCCTAATACAGAGAGAGATAAAGGGACTTCATCGAAGAAACAAAGCGAAGTGTGTTATGTTCTCTTTGGAAGCAAATTTTTTAATAATTAAACCCTTAATTTAATATAGTAAAAAAAGGCTGTAACATCATATAACTGAAGTTATTTGAATTTACTTTGGCCTGCCTCAGTTAACTTTATGAAAATGAAAGTAAACAAAAAAAAAAATGAAACCAAGAGGAAAATTGAAAAATATATATCGTATGTCGACTATTCATTCGTTACATAGTCAATATTTGTTTATTAATCATACTCTTTCGTATGTCCTTTCAACATTAAAATATGTATAGTTTAGAGATGGACTTTCCTTCATGTACCTAACCTTAGTTTNCATACGTGGATTTAAATCCCATTGCGGTAGAATTGATAAAAATACCCACAAAGGCACATATGGTCTACATTACTCCATACCTTCAATCATATGCTGTAAATTTATTTATTTATATATATATATATATATATATATGTAATAAGTAAATAAATAAAATATATATATATTATGTTTGAGCAGAATTTTGGGGGAAATTATTCCATTAAACAATAAGTTCATGAACATTTTTATATTATGGAGGAAGTAGCAAAAGTGTTACCTTCCCCTTTTGCTATTATATTTTATTTTGTAACGAAACAGTTATTTCATGTCAAAAACGAAAAAAGAAACTCGTTGCCATCTACACTTTCCACAAACCTTTAAAATCTCTTTACCAAAAAGGAAAAATATTTTGTTAATTTTAAACATAGAGCCAACCATTTCGTGGTCCGGATTTGACAACCTTGTCTCAATAAAATATATAAAACAAAACTATCATCCAAGCTATTATATGTTTAACGCAATGTAGGCCATTTTATAATTAGGATTGTTTAGCAACCACCGAGCATGTTAACATAATAAAAACATACTAAACAAATGCTGATTCTATAGTAGATATATTTCGTGCCTCACGAACAGAACATGATTGATATAATCGTCCATTTGAGCGTATTGTAGGCAAAATAACGTAGGAGTTTAAAGAAACTGGATTTATAAAAGATTTGTCATGCTCCACACATCAACGAAATGCACGCTCGATCGAAAATATTTTATGCAGTTAGTGACAAGGTCAAGGAAGGTTCAAATCTACCCATTACACGGCGCCAGGCAACGTATAGAAGATACGCTAATTAAGTGCATTTGGATGACGACATTTCGCAACGAATTTTCTTCAGTGATGAGGATCTTTGTTCGTTTGGTGGATATGTCAACAAACAAAATTGTGGATATCTACGAGTGATTATCGAAAAATCATCGCATTCGCAAAAAGTCACTACATGGTGAGGCATATGGTCTGGAGGGATTATAGGCCCTTACTTTTTTTAAAAAGACGAAGATGTGACATAAACCGTCAATTCTGGTCACAGCAGTCACATAATTAATAATNTTTTTTTTTTTGTTTTTTCATCAATTGACATATTTTTATAATTCAAGAATATTGAGTTTTTATTTTTCTATATTCTGTGGAAATTGAAAAAAAATTTTTTTTTTCTTTTGTTTATTTTAAATGCTGTCCGGAAAAATGTATCCTGAAGTAAATTTATAAAACTTCTTTTTCTTTCTTTCTTTCCTTTTTTTTTTTTTTTTTTTTTTGTAATTTACAACCCTGCAGTAAACTGCTGAGGACAATCTTTGTAAAAAATATTTGCATATTTCCGTTTCAAGCAGTTAAGTAGTATTGTTTGTAAGTTATTGGTGATGAAGAAAGGAATAGAAAAATTGAGAAATCTATCGATAAACGTATGAAAGGGGGAAAGTGTTACTTTGGGAATACATTTACGGACGTATGGACACTTGGAAAGTGAATGTATACTTAATGGAATATGTAGACAATTATCTGAATTGATTTAAGGCTGTCTATTCGTCTGTCCATACCATCCGTATCTGTTTTATGTTTAACTTACAGGTCGTAGAGATACGTCTCTATTTTGAAGATTTTCTCATATAAACGTTGCTTCTAAAGACGAAACGTTTACCCGAAAAAAGTCTAATTTTTATTATTTTATGATGAATGTTGGTCTAATGTGGTCATCTGGCATATGGACGTACTGCATTAATTTTGAATCACCTGGAACCTGTTTCTTTGAAGTGCTTTCCATTATACGATTCTTAAGAAAAATAAGTCTTTGCTTATAAGTTTTGTTGTTTCTTAAGAAAAATAAACCTTTGCTTATAAGTTTTGTTATATTAAGGCAAAATTTGTTGGCGAAATATATTAAGCGAGTGGCGTAGGATACTTAACAGTAGGACTTGCACGACTCTAGCATCTTAGTTTGTTTTTCTTTAATTTATATTTATTATACTTATCCCTTGAAATAGAAGGTATGTTAGGTTCGATTTTGCTTTTGTAATTTTCAGAAAAAACATCGGCCGTATACAGTATTTATGAATAGAAAAAATATTGAATCGATTTGTATATATTTTTCTGTCCTTCTGCTCTCGATTAGAAAAAATATTGGGCCGATTTAAATCTACCGTTCTGTCTTTTTGTGCTTGACTAGAGAGGATGCTGAACTGATTTAAGTCTGTCCGCCTGTTCCTGATTAGGAAAAATACTGAATTGATTCAAATCGTTCCTTCTGTCCTTCTGCCCTTGATTCCACAAAATACTGAACCGAATTAAGTCTGTCCTCTCTTTCATGAGAAGATGTACTGAATCGATTTAAATCTGTGCACTTCTGCCCTTGATTGGAAAAAATACTGAATCGATTTAAATCTATTCTTCTGTCCTTCTGTTCTCCTGTCCTTGATTAGAGAAGATTAGAAAAGGCGCTTAGATCTGTCCGTCTTTCCTTCTGTCCTTGATTAGAAAAAATACTGAATTAATTTATATCTGTTCTTCTGTCCTTCTGTCTGAATCGGTTTCAATCTTTCTTTCTGTCCTTGATTAGAAAAATACTGAATCGATTTAAATCTATCCTTCTGTTCTTAATTAGAAAAGATATTGAATTGATTTAAATTTGACCGTCTGTCCTTCTGTCATTGATTAGAAAACACACTGAATTGATTTAAATCTATTCTTCTGTCCTCCTGTCTGAATCGATTTCAATCTTTCTTTCTGTCCTTGATTAGAAAAATACTGAATCGATTTAAATCTATCCTTCTGTTCTTAATTAGTAAAGATATTGAATTGATTTAAATTTGACCGTCTGTCCTTCTGTCATTGATTAGAAAACACACTGAATTGATTTAAATCTATTCTTCTGTCCTCCTGTCTGAATCGATTTCAATCTTTCTTTCTGTCCTTGATTAGAAAAATACTGAATCAACTTAAATATGTCCTTCTGTCCTTCGGTTCCTGATTACAAAAGGTGCTGAATTGATTTAAATCTGTTTGTCTGTCCTTCTGTCATTGATTAGAAAATATAATGAAACGATTTACATCTGTCCTTCTGTCCCTCTCTCCTATTTGTTTTCGTCTGTCTATCTGTCAGCCACCCGTTACTGGAAAACTTACAGCCTCCACCAAAAAAGGGACTATATTATCTGCCTATTTTAGGAAAAAAAAAATGATATTCGTTGTAAGTACTAACTAAAATCATCAAAAAAATTGGTTTCAAAAAAATACCCACAAACAAAACATGAAATAGTGTAACTTATGTGGCCTATAAGGAATATTAATCTAAAAGCGAGTAGAAACATTTCTTAGAAACAAACAAACAACAACAAAAAAAGTTTTAATTGAAAAACATTTTACAATTTTACAATGAAATATACTGAGCATCAAAAATTTTCTTTTTAAAATGAATTTAACATAAATTTCTTAGTAAATTTTTATTTTATAAAAATGTTATTTTTTTCTAAAAAAAATTTATTATTTTATAGAAAACAATTTCTTTCGTAAATAAAAACAAACAAAACAAAATAAAAATAAATTTTTAATATTAACATATATATGTAGCACATAAAATGTGTATCAAAGTATTTTTATTTGCAGGCAAAAAGGAAAAGAGAAATGAAAGCATATTATTTACGGAAATCGTTAGATTCATTCGTAAAGAATCTAAAATCTAAAGTAGTTGATGTATGTTAGGCGTTAATTGAAAATCTACAAGAGTACATACACACAGTACTCGGTAGATAACAACATACCCTCTATATTTATGAATATATGAGCTTTAGTCAACAAAAACAACACAACAACAACAACAACAACAAGTAGTGGAAGTATGTGAAATAGGGGGAGAGAGAATTGTACTAAAACACATCTCATCATATATTCACATAGAAACGTACACATTTAAAATGTATTCAACACACACACACACACACACACATACAGCAGTTAAAAATCAGTTGTAATAAAAAAGAAAAAATATTAAATTTTTTTACATTTTCCCAAGCAACGGGTGTTGTCTTTTTCTTTTTTATCACATGTGCCCGACAGTGTTTTTTTGTTTTTTTTTTTGTTTTTTGCTTTTTTTGCACGTTCTCAACTAGGAAAACGTATGCCACATACAAAATTGCTACTTATTATGCTACTGTTCTCTATACACTTGTTTTTACTGCAGTTAACTGAAATATAAAACCTATAAATATCTTTAGGTTTTATATATGATACGAGCAACAAACCAAGTTTACCATAAAACATACTTGTGCAACGCGATTTGATTCAGAGTGAAAGGTAAGTCATGTTCAGGATACCGCATCCATTCGCCATATACACCATTCGGTAGTAGTTAGCGTAACCGTATATATATGTATAGAAAGCATGTGCTATAACCTAAATCAGCCAGCAGTTGTTGATGAGCTGGGAGAAATCAACTAATGGAGAAAACAAGAGCTGTGTTAACATAAACCGTTGCTCTCAATATCAAAACAAAGTTAACGAATGTTTATGTGCCCGTCAGCACAAACAATATTATACGTCACGTATATACGTAAACTATATATATACATAGGTATGGCATACATTTCGAACACAAATTCACATACACATACACACTCACACTCACACGTAAATACACATCTCTATACAAATTACTCTTTCGTAGTTTTATTCAAGAGGACACAACTTTAGAAGAGAACTTTAAATATATCTTTCAGTTAACTGTCTATAGGGAATATCTTGTATCTTTCGTTGAAACCTTGCAATGAACTTGTGATAAATACCATATTCTCTTATCATATTTATTTCTTCTTTTATTTATTTATTTATTTATTTTTTTTTATTATTATTAGATTCATCAAACATAATCAACTCGAATTAAACTCAAATATTCTTTAAAATGACTAAAGTCTGATCGATATATTTTTTAAATTAATTTATTAATTTAACAGCATTTTTTTTTATTATTAAATTATTAACAAAGAATAAATTATACAAAAAAAAAATCAATAAATATAAAACAAATGAATAGAATTATTTTTAAAATTTAAAAAGAAAAAAAAAACTTCTATTCACTTTGAATTAAATTTTGTCCGTCAACTGGTTAAAAATCATTAAAAGTTTCTTGTTAACTATGTGAGCTGATCAACCAAAATCGAGTATTAAAGCTATTGTATAAAAATAAGTGNCAGGCTACACCTACAGTATAGGCTTAAAGCACGTCTTTTTTCTGTCTATTAGTCTGGACGTTTTTCACGGTATTCCATGGCTGGTTGTGTTCCACGGTATTCCATAAAGAAATAAAATCTGCCACGCCCACCTATTAAAATTTAAAGCTTCCCACCCAAGATGGTGGGTATAAAAGATTCGGCACAACCGAATAAAACTTTCTTACTTGTGTTTTTTTTTTTTCATAGTAATAATATAAAGAAAAATAAAAATGAAATTTTTTTTTTTTTTGCTTCCTAATAAAACAAAATGGAAAACGATTTGAATCAAAGCAAATATTGCACAGATTTTAATCAACTTGCAACTAGAGCTGGCCTTTTTAAATCTTTTATAAAATATTGTTTGTTCGTTTGTTTATGCAAAATATTCATTTTCAGACATTTCAACCCTGAAGGCTAACGACCGTTAAAAGAAAAATTAATAAAATTTTCAATGTATTTTTCTATTTGTTCTTTGCATTTATCCATTATAAAAACGACCATAATTTAAGCTAAGGAAATACTTACCTTAATAATTGACTATTGGCATAAAACGAACAACGGCAGATGTTGTATATGAAACGCGCAACATTAAAATCCAAAACACAAGCGGCAAACAATTGCATTTGAAATAGCAAACGCGTACGTTTACTTATTACTACCTTCGTAGATAGGTTTTTACTTATTATTGTTAATACTCGTAACTTGATATTGATTTGCTTTTATATACATATATATATATATATGTATGCAAATAACGTAGATAACAGGATGTGTCGTAGACAATGCATGAAACGTATATAAGAAGAATATACGAATGATTTGTGTAGTATTTGTTAAGGATAACACTGTAAGGCAGGTATTTTCAATAGTAAATTGCTATAGTTTCCTTGCAATCAGCGATGGTTAATTTCCATGAGAAAAGACTTATCGGTCAACGAGTGAAAAACAATGAAAAACAATGCAAAACGTTGCCGTACGTATGTACGTACACTTTCAAGGATTTATCAAAACTCTATTGTATGTTTGCACGTATAGCGGAGAACACACACATATGTATTATGTGTAAGTTCAGTTTCATTCACAAGATACAATTGTGTTTGTTATGTACACTGCCAGCAATAGGTTGTGCTTCACACACACACACACACACACACATAGAGAGAAAGCTATTATTATTATTATTAAATATATTTAAAATTTATAGTCGTGGGAGAAGAAACATCGACATCGCCATCGACATCGCCATCGACATCGACATCGCCATCAACACAAGCACCTTTTTATGTTACTTTCATACATATGCATATATAGGTTTGCATATGTATACAGCTTCATATGTTGATCTATCGATATATTCGCTGCTATTGTATGCGACTATTAAAGCTTTGTTTTCATTTGCTTTTAATGGTGTTGGTACGCAATTTACGTTCAGGTTATTTGTAATGGTTTCGCTTTTTTATTATTTCTTTTCTTTTTTCTTTTGTTGTTGTTGTTGTTATTGTGATTGCTGTTGTTTTCTTTCAAGTAATGGGAATTTTTATTGATTTTTTTTTTTTTCTTTATGAGAAATTTATAAATTATTTTTAGTTGGTTTTCCGTTTGTTTTTTATTTCTTTTTCTTTTTCTTTTTTTTTTTTTTTTTTTTTATATATAGATATATATTTTATTATTTTATTAT
>KK351269.1:109107-121949 GCA_000671755.1 Glossina brevipalpis | reverse complement strand
TATATGTATGTATAAATTTTTTTGTTGCTTTTTTATATTCATTGTTTATTTATTTATTTTATTTTATTTATTTTTTTTTTTTTTTCTATAAAACTGCTTTTCTTTTTTCAAGTTCATAATTCTACTCTTTTCTGCTTTTCAAATTTATAAAAATACAATAATGCAACAACAACAATTATACACATGCAAACATTTATAGACAATAGCTCTTGATACTGTTATTAAGTTGACTCCGGCTTTCTTTAACGTAACATAACTTGTTTGAGAATTCTCTGATATATCAGTCTATGATGACTTTTCAATATCTCTATATAAAAGATGAGTCATTTTGTATACTGTTCTAGTTTATATATCTCTTTGGCATTCTGTCAAAAAATTTTTAAATTCCTATTTATGGTATAAATAAAAAATAAAAAATGCAAAAAAAAAAAAAAAAAAAAAATAAATTTCTTTATCACTTTTATAAAGCACTTAAAATATTTATTTTTATATGAAGTACTTTAATTACTGTCATTTAATTAAGATTTAATTACTGTTTATACGGATTTAATTAACGGGTTCCCTCATTATATAAATTTCGTATTCAATTATTCGGTTCTTTTGCATGTTCGAAGGAATGATGCATGAAATCAAAAGGTAAAGATATTTAATTTGTTTTCTAATTTGTCAGTAAAATTAGCCAAAAAAAAAAAAGAAATTGTTTGCAAATATGTTAAATCAATAAATTTTTGTCATTAGTAACGGTTTCGCCTACAACTGCAATATTTTCTTCACTTTTTACGTGATAAGTTGGAAATCGAAATTTTTCATAAAAGTTTCTCAAATTTTTCGCTTATTGCAACAATTATAATAAGCATAGAGATGGATGCAATATTTCCTTTTACTTTTTACGACATTAGGCGCGCGTAAGTCTAATTAGATTTTCTCACAAAATATTGAAATTTTTCACTTACTTCAACGAGTACGACAAACGTGAATATTTAGAAATTCACACAAAATGCTTCGAAGCGAATTTTATTAGAAATTTTTTATAATCTCTGTGCGAAATTAAGTTCGTTATAATTGTATAGTAAATCACAAGACAAGTTGGGAAAATTCAAAATTATAACCTCAAAAAAAAAAGCAAATAAAATTGAGTCACTTGTACGATAAAACTCTACTCCTTTACTACTGTGCAGAAGAGGAAAATGAGTCTCCGAAAACCTATACTGATCCAATTTAAAGTAGTCTTGTATCATTCTTCCGAAACTTTTCGAAACTTCCTTTACATTCCCTCCACTTCTTTTACAAAAATTACAAAATCGCCATATGAATCGTTCAAACCGACGTGTTTATTAATCCGTTCAACTATCTGACTGCTGCAAGGAAAAGTTAAGAGACAAAAACACAAAATCAATAATCGATCAATTTCGTGCTGTATTCTTTCCTAGCTAATGGCAGAAGGCCGGTGGAAAAGGAAGAAAGAGTCTATTACTCCCCTTCCTACATAAACCATAAAGTAAGAAGATTATATTCGACCGTGACCAAATATTTTCTACCCGGCACCACCTTCTTAAAAAAAGTAAATTTTATTAGGTGGGTGTGGTAAATTTCTTCTAATTTTATAGAATACCAGCGAAAGTCTTATTGTTCAATTTATGAGTAGTAAGGTGAATGTGAAAGAAAGTAGAAGTCTTTGCAGTTTATTTTACATTATAGGTGTGCCAGGTCTTCTATTTGGCCCATATTCCATACTAATAGGAAATTGATTCTAGCAGACATCACAAAAGCAAGCAGACAGACAGATGGACAGGTGGGCAGATGCATATACCTAAATGGATTCCGAGTTTGACACTCATTAAGAATATATTCATTTTATAGGGTCTCTGAAGCTTCTTTCACAAAAATAATTAAATTTCCACCTTCGAAATATCGGGTGGGCGTTGTCGATCTTTTCTATTTTTATACCGATACAATAGTATAGCTAGCCCAATATATATAGAAATTTTTATACACATGTCTGGTATAGTTTGTGAGTAATGAACAAAAAACCAAACTGTTTTGTAACTTTCATAAGCAAAGTTGTTCTTGGTTTCATTACGGGAGCGTCTTTCGACCGATTTCAATATCAAACTGCTTATGGGAATTTTTAACGCTTCTGCCACATTTGGAGCGGATATCTTAATTTTTACGGTCAAGAGAATGTTTACCACAGGCATTACACAGACGGACAGACGGACATGCTTAAATCGATTCTAACTATGATTCAATTCAAAGAATTTATATATACTTTGTGTGGTTTGTAAAGATTCCTTCTGGGTGTTGCAAACAATTTAACATTCGGTCATTCGGTAGTCGGTATAAAAAACGTTCAGAACATATTTTTGTTTTTTTTTTTTTTTTGGTTTGTAATAACCGGCTTATATCTCCAGTAGCAAAAAACAAAAATGACTTTTTGTTTGTAGAATTGACTTTCTTCTCAAAAACTTTGAGAATTTTGCGAGAATAAAGAGATGCGTGAAAATAAATATTATTTTAAATCATTTAGGTTTCTTAGGTAAAAAAAAAACAACTACTAAAAGACTTTACTAAGCTTGAAATTAAAAATTAAAAAAAACAAAAAAACTCGTCCAATAAACATTCTTTTTTTTGCTCTAAATTTATTGATCTAAATACTTTTGCGGAATACTATAGCGGAAGTAGAATTTAATTAATTTTGGTTTCTAAGCTGGCTGTTGCTTTGCTTAGAGGCAACACTTTTTGGGTAAAATGGCGATAAGATGAAAAATTTATTATTTATTGTACGTTATATTGCGTTGGCAAATAAACTCGAAACAACGTTTGCATGTTCGCTTAGCTTACAGATAAGGAAATCTGCCGCATAATCATTGTACTATAGAATCAGCTTGACATTAAAAGCTTTAACCTGTAAATAAATTCTAATGTCGCTTAGGGATTTAAACTGCGCCATAAATTTATTCAAATTTTGTTGAAATGTCCGTTAATATCTGGCTGTTGTGAACAGATATGCTTCGTTGAAAAATATCCTCATTTTTTTTTTCGCAGTGCCTGTGACTTTTCTTAGTGGATCAGAAATTGTAGAGAGAACATAAAACACTGGAGCAGCAGAGGAATTAGACTTTAAAGCAAAAAAAAAAAAAAAAAAAATACAAAAATTCAGTTTTTTTAAAATAAAGTGATGGGTACAAAATATTCGGCATAACCGAATATAATTTTCTTAATTGTTTTTATTTAAACAATCTTGATTGTTAATGATTTTTTTGTTTTATTGTTTTTAGTTCACCTGTAGCACGATATCCACTAAATTGTTAAGGTGTTCCTGGATCATAAACAAAAATCTCAGTTTCATAGCCAATAATAATATATTTTTTACTGATTGAAATTAATGAATAAAAATTATAGAACATTTAATTAATTATGGGCGCATCAAATTGTTAATCGATACTATTTTTACAATGATATTTTATATGGTTCTCGAAAAAATTTGGACTAAATTATAAGTCAAGGTCTCTTACAAGTTGTAAAACTACAGTTTTTATCCATCGATGATACGTTTGTAAGTGGATCACACCCATTTGAGTACTGAATTTTTAGATGATCTTATTCCATATTTTCGTATTGAAACTTTAAATATTGCAAACGAAAGTTATAAATTGTAAGTTAAATTTTTTTCCTATTCTTTATAAAAGTATAAGGTCCCGAAATTTTACTTGGTCCTCTTAAATAATCGATATTAAAAACAACACTTTTAGATAATATTTTGCCCATTTGCGAATTTATTTACAAACGGGTCATGTTCCATTTAGAGGGCCCTATTAAATGCTGTTTAGTTCAGTACCTTTCATAGATTATAAGTTACACTTTTGATCTATTGGCTGTGATACAATCGCGATCATTTTCAAATTTTATTTATGGCTATTATGAAAGAATATGCCAACCAACATTTGATACTTTAATTTTTTGATATAATGAAAATCTCAAGAAGAAACAAGGAGAAAGAGAGTCGGCTGGAATAAGCCATTAGGCGACACTAATGAACAAAATATGTGCTCTACTTTGAGAGAATTCGAAAAAGGGAATCCGAATAGGTAAACATAAATCAATCCAAAAGGCGACATTATTCAAGGACATAGGTACACTATAGAGACTTTGAGAAAGAGGGTCCGAACGGATAAAACTGAATCGTTACAGAAAGTGAGACCAATCAGGAATATACGTACTATATACAATCTTAGAGAAAGAGAGTCCGAAGGGATAAGTCTGAATCGTTACAGAAAGCGACACTAAGCAGGTACTTATGTAGTCTATAGAGACTTCGAGAAAGAGACTCCGAACGGATAAGCCTGAATCGTTACAGAAAGTGACACTAATCAGTGACTTACGTACTCTAAAGAGACTTCGAGAAAGTAAGATCCGAAAGGATAAGCCAGAAGGCGACACTAATCAGGAACTTACGTACTCTATAGAGTCTTCGAGAAAGAGAGTCCAAAGGGATCAGCAGATCAGAATCGTAACAAAAAACGTTGCCAATCAAGGGCTTACATACTCTAAAGAGACTTCGAGAAAGAAAGATCCGAAGGGATAAGCCTGAATCGTTCCAGAAGGCGACACTAATCAGAAACATACGTACTCTACAGCGATTACGGTGTGCGTTGGAAATTACAAACCGAAAAACAAGCCCACTATATATCTATACTTCGTTTGTCGATTTAGGAACACACACACACACACACAGATAAAAAGTTCTATGAAAATATTTTTTGTTCTAAAAATTTCGTTGCCTTAATATAATAAAAGAGAAGTGTTCATAAAAATTTGAACAAAAATTTTTTCTAAAAATTTCATTTTTGATTATAATTATAAAGCAAACTAAACATTCGATGAGAAATATTTGCGGTTTTGTTTATTCTCATAAATAAAAAAAATAATTTCTTATATCAATATCTTTAAAATATTACGATAATAAATCATCTCAACCTTTGATCTGTTCTCATGCTTGTTTGTTTCTTTTCCTACCTAAACTTTTATTCGAATTAATTCCATTATTTAACACTCAAAACAACAATTTAAAATGAATATTTATAAGAGAAATTGTTAAAGTTTTTTCTCATCAACGTAAAATGTTTATTTACCCCGACAAGATTTCTCTAAGTCTGCCCAACCAAGTAAACATGTTTATACGCCTTATATATATATATATAATTCACTAATCCGCTAAACCCACGATCGGTTAAAAAAAGAAATTTTTATTTTTCTTATAACAGCTCGAACCGATATTTACAGTCAATGCTCATGGTAACCATTTTCTTTCCTTTTGCGTCTTTCCTCCTTTCTCGTCCTCCTTTTGCGTCCTCCACGTCCAAACGTCTAGAAACATTTGATTAATCAATTGCTAGGCTGTTTCAAAGTTCTTTCCTTTTGGATTTTTCCCATCGTACGTAAATCTCTAGAAACAGTTGATTCATTAACCGCTAAGCTGTTCGAAAGTTCTTTGAGAGTTTCAGTTGATTTTTCATCCAATAAATCTTGCAATTCATTATCTTCGAACCTTTTCGATCCCTCAAAACGTTCTTTTTCATTGATTTCAAAATCCTCACTTTTGATCCTCACTTTTGAAATCAAAACCAGCAATCGCGTTGTGATGCGGTAACATCACCGTAAGCTTCTAAAAGAGTTTGATATGAATCGGCGGCAGCAAGTTTTTTCAGATCGAACATCAAAAGCCAATGAAGGTCAAAAATGCAATTTTGAGCATCCGGATACATTGAATAACTCAATAATATTGAACGGGAAACTATTTTTTTTTGTAGAGAAAAATTAAAATCATCGAATTTAACCCCTTATGTATATTGATAGTTTGCTTTACTTTGTCATTTTCTTGAATAGATGATCAAAATACATGCAAGCACCTATTAGATCCCTGATGAATGATTTTTAATGTTTCAAAGCTAATAACAAATTTAATGCAATTGAAACGTTTTGTTTAAGAAATGAAGTAGAAATAAAACGATATCAGAATATTCAAATTTTATTAAACTTTAATTCAAAACTTATCATATAATTATCGTATCGGTAAACAAGGTCTGCAATAAATTCAAAGGTCTACTAATTATAGTTTTATTAGGCTGACGTAGAAACGATTTGGAATAATAAACTATTTTTGTTATACTTTTAAATTTAAAATTCAAATATAAATATGGAAATATCCGTTGGATTGTATATATACATATATGCGATAGACAGTAGCTGTAACTAGTTTCTAGTTTGGAGCTAAAGAAAAACATGTAAAATTCCATACATAGTCGTCTAAGCAGGTTAAGTAAAAATGTATATTATTTACATAAATAATCCTAAGGTTATCGTTAATTTCTGGTAGGACCGGAATTGAAATTATTTTTTAAATATATGCTAAAGGGATCTACACTAGTGCCCCTTTCATTACAAGCCTGAACATTTTACATGAATTTGATGCCTAAATTTATAGCTCTCTTCAGATTCCTTTAGCACACAAAGTCATAAAAGCATACATCAAATATTGTCTAGTTAATGACATGAACGATTTATGAGTATCAAATGTCGGATGAAAAGGTAAAAAGGCCTGTGAAGGCCTTAGAGTGAACTTTGAGTAAGCAAAACCTGTTTGAGTTACAATCTTTTCTTAAATCTAAAATAGCGAAAGGATTACTTTTTAAGTTTTAGTTACCCTATACTTCTTGCTTTGTCTTTTTAGGTTATAAGCAAAGGAAAAAATTGAAAAAAAATTACGTTCGGCTATGACCGAATCTTTTAGCAGCATCAGCATCTTTATCTTAAACAAAATCCAAAACAAAAATAATAAAATTTCGAGATACACTCTAGTATTGATTGGACGTGGTTTTTCTGTTCCATTTTTTTTTAGAATATTTTTTTATTGCACATTGATTGGTGTAGTTTATGAGAAGTGAACAAAAAACCCGGAGACCACTGTCAGCTTATGCTGTACTCTAGGTGGGTCCCTTGACCGATTTCATTTAGTTTCAGCATCAATCTACATGCAAGAACTTCCAAGGCTAGTAAACACCATTTCTTAATTCTTGTGAGCAGGAGATTGTATATCGCCGATATTAAACAGATGGACAGATGGGTGCACTTAAATCGCTTTACAAAATTTAGGCTCATCAAGAGCATGTATAGTTTATGTGGTCATTGAAGCTTCCTTCTCGATGTCGCAAACATTTTGCCAAAACGTTGGCTTCTTTGATTTAAGTCTTTGACTGAGTAGTTCCAATAATTAGGTCTATGCTTTCTTAGGTATTACAAAAAATGATTGGATAAATTCTTCCTATATTTCAATCTAAACTTAATGGATATGGAGAAGTTTTTAAATTGTTTTACATTCGAAGAGTTTTAATCTAAAGCTAATACGCACAATAAGTAGAATTTCAACGTCAACTTCTCGTTTTGGATTATAAAATACGAAAAGACAAAGAAGAGAAAAATTCCTTATTACCATCAGACCCAAAAGTATTGTTATATTATAGCTTTTTAAATTTTTAGAGAAGAGGATTTGAATGCAGTTTTTTGAATTTATGAATTTTTATGAATTTTAAAGTTTTTTACTTAGTTATCGAAAAAGAAGTTATGATTTATATCTCATAGAACGAAGTAAATTTTTAAAAACTCCAAAATTCAAATTATTTACAGCATACGGCAGGATGCTTCAGTAAATGTATGAAGTATTTTAGGAAAGCAAAGAAATACACCTAAAAGCTCTTAGCAGTCGAATCGATTTTATTTATTCTTCTTTCTGTTTACTGTCTGCCTTCCTATCTTTTTGCCGTCCGAGGTAATGACTATAACCTTTACCTAGAACAACAAAATTTATCGTAATTTTTCTTATCAATCACGTAAGTTTCTTTTGCGAAACCAAGCTAAGCCTTTCATAAATCCAAACAAAAACAAAAGGAATGAAAACCTACATTGTTCTCGTTCTTTTAAGTTAATGTTTAGTCTGTTTACCTTGAAAAGTCAATTTGGGTTTATTTTTCTTCCGATTAAAATTCCTAACTCAAGTTAATAAACGAATATAATAAAATATAACATAATTTTTTTGCCATAAAAACTAGCCAAAGACTATAAAAAAAAAATTAATTTTTTATTTTTATTATTATGATTTATTTAAACTAACGAAATAAATTCTTAAGCCAAAAAAAATACACGAGCTCTAGAAATTAAAAAAAAACCATCGGCTCTATATTCAAAAACATTTTATAAATAAGGTCAGATTAGATAAAAATGATATATAAGGTGTGGCCAAATTTTACAACCATCTGATCTGAAGTGTGTAAGATATACGATGTATATCAAATGGATGAATTATAGCCAAACCTTGTATATCATTTTTATCTAATAGTGAGTGAGGTGCGTATTAAAAAACTAGGACGAAACCGAAATAATTTTTTCCTTAATTTATTTTTTCGTATGTGAATTCTAAAAATACATTCTACAGATATTTTAAGTACATAATCAAGTTTCGCGGTTCAAGATATTTCATTAAAAATATCGTCTACCAAAACTACTACTGCTAATTTTTTTTTTATACCCACCACCGAATGATGAATCATTTTGTTTGCAACATCCAGAAAGAAGCTTCAAAAACCCTACGAAGTATATATATTCATATGGAATCTATCATCTGGAATCCATCATCTGGAATCTATCATTTGAAATGTTCATCCATGTATTGCCTTTGGTAAACATTCTCCCGGCCGCAAAAATGTAGATAACAACTTCAATCTTGGCGCAAACATTGGAAGTTCTTGAATGCATGCCAAATGGCCTAATCAGTCATAGGCCCAAGGTAAAGTAAGAACACCTCCGCTTTTGAGAAAAAAAGAATCTGGATTCTTTGCTTATTATCCATAAATCATAGCAGACAAATCTATAAAAATTTCCACACTTTTCGAGCTAGATATCCTTTAGTATCGGTAAAAAAAATTTGAAAGGATCGACTACGCTCACCAGATATAATAGAGTATTGGAATTTAATTCCTTTTATGCAATTATGAGACCTTAAGAAAGAGCCTTCATAAGGTGGGTATATTCTTGATCAATATCAAATTTGAAATTTAACGAGACGCATCCGTCCGTCCATCTGTCCACGGATCTATCTGTGTAATCCCTGCGATAACCATTTGCCCGGTCGCAAAAACTAAAGTATTTGGATGAAATTTGACAAATACATTGAATGTTCTTTCATATAAATCGGCTACAGGCCACATTTAGATTACGAAACTAACTGAAAACATCTCTGTTTTCTAGGTGTTTTGCTTACTACTCATAGACTACACAATAAAAATATCCACAATATTTCATAGCAATAGAAAAAACCTGCCACGCCTTTACATCTAATTTAGTTTTTTTACCTTTTTTTAAGATAATAATGACAAGCATTAAAGCTACGACGCAGCCGAATATGATTTTCTCCCTTATTTTTTGTGGTAGCATTTCAATACCGTATCGAAAAAACAATTAATTTCTTTGCTCTGCTAACGAAAGAATTCAATTTAGTCGTTGCCATACGATTGGAAACACTGTTTAAATAAACCCTATGCCACTGGTTAACACAAATGATAATAAAAAGAAGTAAAATCTACTAAATAAGAATTAGATAGAAAGGTATTGCCCACATCCCAGTATTCCTAACATTTTCAGGTTTTCATGGCTGAGATTTGTTGTGCTAGAAAAACACTTTATCATGTCTTTTGGACGTTCTCTCTTTAACGGCCCATTCTGTTATGTCCATCGATATTCGCCATGGTCCTTAATGGTAGTTTCGTTCCTTTGGATCAACACGTAATACGATACACTTATCTAATCGTCTCAAACTTAACTTTAAATTTTAAATATTTAATTTTTAAATATTCAATCTTGTTGTCGATGTTAACGATTCACTTGGTATACTCTCCACAATGTTATTTTTATTGTGTCGTATTTCTACAAGAGAGGTAACACTTCTCGAACGAACTATATCATGAAAACTTTGTCATCTTGAGATCATATATATACTGTGTGTGGTGTGTAAAGCCTAAATGCAAGACTTTCATATTGAGAAGTTACAAAATTATTTAAAGGCGGTATAGTACTAAGCATACCTTGTTTTTGTTTTCAGAATAACATTAAACTTAATTATTTACTTAAACAAAATTGGACTGCTACGTAAACTCTCTTAGTCTCTTAATCTCAGCGATTTAAAGTTCAAAGTCACCATGATTAAGATAGAAAAGAGCTTTAGTAACATAAATTTTCATAAAAATTTCAAAATATTTTACAATTGTTGCCAGATAATTATCTAAAATGGAATCAGCAATACTTGACATATTCGTCTAAACGCCAACCACCATCTTCCTGTCACATTATTAAATTATTGTCGACAATTTTGTGAAACAATCTTCTGTTTATTTCACTTTCTTACACATGACTGCGTTCAAATTTGCACAAAAGACAGAAGATTCAACTCTTCATGATTTTATTCATGCATAAGCTGCTACATTCTACGTGTATTATTAGTATGGTACTAATAATTCATAAATGGAATGAATAGTTGATGCTGAATGCTAACACTTAAAAAGGGCAGAAAAAAAAATCATTCCTCTTATGGTTTTAAATTTTCTTCACTGAAACAAGTCTAAGTTTTCTAGATTACAATTTTTAAAAACTAATGGATTTTTAAGTTCCACCCTAATGTGTAGATTGATTATTAATGAACGATAAAATTCAACTATTAGGATTGAAAAAATTTACATATTGTGCTACCTATAAACGGGAAGGCATTTGAACTTTTTAAAATGGACGCAATATTACTTTAATTATAGTAATATTTGTCATAAAATATTTATATATCCGATTAGCATTGAATTTTCTTTTCTTTTTTTGTTTTGTAATAGGAGTACAAGTAAGTTTCCGCCGTTCGATAAAAGATAGCCCTAGCGGAAAGTTTTGTTAAAATTTTCAGATATAAAACGTAATCTCATAAGTTAGGTCATGCGGTAACAACATAACCTTGAAATATTAGTGACTTCGTATTAGCATCACATAACTTTTTTCGTACGAAAAAGTTACATTTTTTTTGTTACACATTTTGCCTCATTTCCGGGAAATCCTATTTTTTCTACTTAATTCTCAAGATAGTGCCCCTAAACCCGTTATTACGATTCGAATGCTATTGTGCTTTAGGATAATCAAAGCACAAATAATTAACGGACCATTAACATCGGCGGTGAAGCTGAATATCCGTTGGGCCCGAATTTGGAGGATTAGGTGGATGTAACGATGAATGATGATTTATACAAAATGATGAATTACGATATGTTCTAACCAAGCGGAACCATAATTATGGAACCACTGCTTACTACCAATAATAATTGATGAATTTGGAACAAAAGGTCGGCGCAATATGCCAAAAGTCACAGCACAGTGAGTTTTTAGTACAACGAAACTCAATATCGTACAACAAAACACGCTGTAGGAAACTTTAGTGTCACTAAGCTGGAATGTGCTACTCTCCTCTCTGTTATCAGTGGATATTAGCCCCTTCTACTTATTACTGGTTACAAGTGATTACTTATTATATGCTCGAGTGGGGGCTTTCATTCGTACAACGACCAAACCCGAAGAAGTGACTCTTTTTGTGCACAAACTCGAAAGGCCAGTCGTCTTTTCTTTACGATATTCATGCTTTCTTTAAAATAAATGCAAGAAGTAGACCAGTTAATGGAGTACAATAATTTGAATAAAACATAACATACCGTTCTTTCACAATGAATTCTTAATTTTTGATAGAAAACGGCGGAAACTTATTAGTATCCTTAAAAAATTTATACATGGATTAGGCCTGTAAGAGGTGAGATCTATAATACCCTGTGTAGCGATAAGATCTTATTGGTCGATGAGAATTTTTTGCTCGATGACTGTTTTCTTTTTCTATTGATTTATTAATGGTTTAATGTAGATCCTCCATTTGAAGAGGAGGCTTTCAAGTTATAGTAACATAATCGATACTGTCACAACTTGAATGCTTCTAGCTAAATTCTGCTATTAAGAGTAGGCAGTCTGTTCAACGGATTAAACTAAAAACTATTTAAAGAAACAATAATAATCTTATTCACTTACTAGCACTAATAATTCCTTTAGGAATTTATATGAGAAGTGTAAAATAATTTTGGAGAACGCTAGAGCTAATCTAAAGAACGACGCATTAATCTGAATATACTTGGGTTTCTTGGGACCAATAAGGTTTTAAATTTTCTCTCACAATGACGTGAAATTAAACGTAGCTTAAGTGGAAATTTATTTTTTATTTAGTCATCAGATAGAAATGAACTAAACTTTGATTTGAATTTTTAATTAATTATCGTAAATAATTGAAGATAAAGTGTTGGTTAAAAGTTGGTTAATTATATCGGAAAGAATCGAATTTAAATGTGATTTATAATTGTTATTATTAATATTATTAATATCATTAATATTATTAATATCATTAATATTATTAATATTATCATTATTATTACACATTTAAACCCAAGAAAAGTATAGGATGAGCACTAAGGCTGTGTAAATGCAATGAAGCCGCGCTTATTATTCCCCTAAATTCAAACAGGTGGAAAGAGTAATCTAAACGTACACAATGAAGCCTCACATTTTGTTTGTTTTTTTTTTCTTTGCATTTCAGATATGGAAATATAAGTACGACTTCATTATGTTTACAGCCTAACAATACATGTGGTTTAGTTTAAGATTTTTCTTTTGGAAAAATTATGTAAAGTGAAATTTGTTTTGAATTTTTATTAAGAGCTGTAGGTAAG
>KK351269.1:95957-108538 GCA_000671755.1 Glossina brevipalpis | reverse complement strand
GTGTGTTTTTTGTTTTTACGATCAATAAAAAGTTCAAATTTTTCTTAATTATAATGCAACGAAAAACAACCAAAATAAAAAAAACAAAATTAAAACGCAATTGTAAAAATAATAGTGTGAACAAAATGCTTAAAAAATATTTAATGATCGTATGAATGAACAAATGAATGAAAAGATGAAACAATTGATACGATGATGATGATAATGGTTGAGAAAAATATGATTTCAATGAAGCGGCCAGTGAAACAGAAAGGAGATAGAACAACTTCCTCTATGGCTCATCTGTCTATGACAGTATAGCGAAGGTACATATATATATATATATATATAGATATGTATACATATACATAGTTAGTAGGTTAGATGAGGCATATCTTTCTAAAGTTCACAAACAATAAATTGCAATTAAACGCGCGCCAAATGATCAATTGATCTTGCGAAAGTTTTTCTATATTTTCTATACATACATACATATATATATATATATATACTATGTATGTGTGTGCGTGTATGCATTTTAATATGTTTATAAATGAATTACTACTACGTCTCTACGAGACTCTAAACGAGAGCAGCAGTAAGAGAAGAACAAACAAACAAACAAACAAACAGACATCTGTGCCATTATCAACATTTTCACCAAATTTAATCAAATCAATCAAAAGATCACTCGAACGAACTACCAACCATTTATACAGTCAACTAAGCAAACAGACCGGCAGCATGCATGCGGGCATTAAGTAGTAACTGTGTCAGTGTTTATTATTATATTTAAAAACGAGTCTCTGACCCAAACAGTGTAATTTCAACCGTAGACAATTCAACACGTTGTTGACCGCCGTAGCAACTAACTAATCGCAATTTCTCTTTCTTTGTTTTTTAATGTTTTTTTCTATTTTTTTTTTTTTGTTTTTTTTTTCTAATGAAATTATATAAAATAAACAGACAAATTTGCAATAATTGCAAAATAAATGAAATTAATTAAAAAAAAAACATTTTCACAATACAAACCTAGAAATAATAAGAAAATAATGAGTTTCTGCCGGTTAAAATACTGATTTTCGTACATATATACGCAAGTAAAACGCAAATGAATTTCTATTTTAGAATATTTTGTAAGAAATATAAGGTAAAAAAAAAAAAGAAAAAAATTCAAAAATTCTAATTCTAACTACAATAATAATAACACAGATCGTGCATTTAAAATTCTTATTTAAAAAAAAACAAAAAAAAAAGAAAGAAAAAAAAGGAAAAAAAATTCATTCATAAACAATTGACGAATCTTAATATGCCAAACGTGTGCTGCATTCGGAGCTATTAAAATTCTTTTATGACTAAAAACGAAAGATAAGCGTAAAACAAGACGCTTATGATGTAAAGAAAAACTTCTAAAACGAAACAAGACCCCAGGTAGTAAAAGTGTAATTGAGGAGCATTCTTTCCTTTCGTGTTAGGTACAGAGTAACTGGAAATGTCTAAGTCAGTGTAAACACGTCAGTATATTTTCTATTCTACAAAACTAACGACTAGAAGCCCATATGTGTGAACGATAAACACTTTAAGTGCTTTGCTCATTACATGAGTTTGCATTAATTTTAATGGATTTTTTTTTTCTCAAATAAAAATGACTTTTTTTTAAGGTTTCTTAAGGTTCTTAAAGTGATCATTGAAAGTATTATCCATCCAAAGTTACTACTTTCTTATTTTCTTTAGAATGACTTTAGATATAATTAGGGAATGTCTCCTATAGGTACATAAACACAATAATGGTTAGAGAGTGTTGAACAGAAAGCACTGGGATGTAACCATAAATTGAAATGTTTATGTTCGATCAGTTAATGTTATGCCTTTACTGATCAAGCATTTAGTAGAGCTGTACCCAATTTTGGTATTCATATGGCACGATGATGATTGGGGAATGTCTCCTATACGATAATGATTAGAAACTACTGAACAGACGGAGTTGGGATGCAATCACAAATTAAAATATTTATGTTCGATCAGTTAATGTTATGCCTTTAATGATCAAGCATTCAGCTGCAATTACGAATCAATCGTAATTGAACTATGATGTATAGCGCTTAGAATTGAAACCAATTCTGGTGCGAATATGATTAATCAACATCTTCTATATAAACATGGTAACGTTTAGAAAGTAATGAACAGAGAGAGATAGGATGTAACTGAAAATTGATGTTTTTATGTACGATCGCTAAATGTTACACCTTTATTGATCAAGCATTCAGTAAAGAAGCAGCTACATACCAATCGTAGGATCTACGGCGTCGAGAATTGAACCCAATCATGAGGTTTTAATAAACTTGCTTCTTATATGACGAGAAAATCACTCACTCTTGAATATGGAGAAACTTCTGATTGTTACAAAAATAAGAACGTTTCTCAGACATATCATAGGCTAACGAGTAAAATAAACAATAATCAGGGGGTACAAGATCTGCGTTATTAAATGTTTTAATGGATGTTTACTTACGTTTTCGTGGCGAATTTTACGATATTTTGCTGGGGATTGCATCGTACTGATCATGACATAAGTTCAGTTCATATAGCAGGCAATTCTCTTGCGACTGAATTATTGCCATATTCTTGAAAGTGGTTATATATTATATTTGTTTGAAAACACTTCTTGAAAGTAGTTAAAAATTAAACTTGTTTTGAAAACACTTCTTGCATTTCATATGCAACGAATGACGCTTCTGTACTTTATAGACGACTAGAAGTTATTCCTCTTTAAAATCTTCAAAGTTTGACGACTATATGTAAATTTTTTGTTTTTAAAAACTTTGTTTTTGAACTTGAAATCATTGTTAACGAACTTAACAGCGAACCATTTAAGTTCTTCTTGATCGTCGAATATCAACTTTTGTAATTTAATCGGCAAGATGTTCTTATATATCAACAGTTGCTCGTAAATCTGATAAATTTCTAACAAAAATAAAACAAAATTTGTTCTAGAAAGTTTTACAGAATATTGGGAACAAAGATTTGAAAAATCATTGAAGTTTGATTGCTCTGTTAATTTTCTAAATATTCTATATTTAGGTTAATTCTCGATATTAAAATTTTCAATAATTTGAGTCCATTTTTGTTCGCCATAATGTTTGAGAGATGCTTTGTTAGTCCATTCACGATAAATTCTTTTAAATTTCAAAAGCGTTTCTCTTTCTTTTCCCCTTGCTTGTTCTAAATTCTAATTTTGGTAAAAACGAAACTTCTTTACTTTTCTTTCACTTTTTTGTTTATATCNAAAAAAAACAAAAAAAAAAGAAAGAAAAAAAAGGAAAAAAAATTCATTCATAAACAATTGACGAATCTTAATATGCCAAACGTGTGCTGCATTCGGAGCTATTAAAATTCTTTTATGACTAAAAACGAAAGATAAGCGTAAAACAAGACGCTTATGATGTAAAGAAAAACTTCTAAAACGAAACAAGACCCCAGGTAGTAAAAGTGTAATTGAGGAGCATTCTTTCCTTTCGTGTTAGGTACAGAGTAACTGGAAATGTCTAAGTCAGTGTAAACACGTCAGTATATTTTCTATTCTACAAAACTAACGACTAGAAGCCCATATGTGTGAACGATAAACACTTTAAGTGCTTTGCTCATTACATGAGTTTGCATTAATTTTAATGGATTTTTTTTTCTCAAATAAAAATGACTTTTTTTTAAGGTTTCTTAAGGTTCTTAAAGTGATCATTGAAAGTATTATCCATCCAAAGTTACTACTTTCTTATTTTCTTTAGAATGACTTTAGATAAATATGTACGTATATACGTTTATATATAATTAGGGAACGTCTCCTAGGGGTACATAAACACAATAATGGTTAGAGAGTGTTAAACAGAAATGTTATGCCTTTACTGATCAAGCATTTAGTAGAGCTGTACCCAATTTTGGTATTCATATGGCACGATGATGATTGGGGAATGTCTCCTATACGATAATGATTAGAAACTACTGAACAGACGGAGTTGGGATGCAATCACAAATTAAAATATTTATGTTCGATCAGTTAATGTTATGCCTTTAATGATCAAGCATTCAGCTGCAATTACGAATCAATCGTAATTGAACTATGATGTATAGCGCTTAGAATTGAAACCAATTCTGGTGCGAATATGATTAATCAACATCTTCTATATAAACATGGTAACGTTTAGAAAGTAATGAACAGAGAGAGATAGGATGTAACTGAAAATTGATGTTTTTATGTACGATCGCTAAATGTTACACCTTTATTGATCAAGCATTCAGTAAAGAAGCAGCTACATACCAATCGTAGGATCTACGGCGTCGAGAATTGAACCCAATCATGAGGTTTTAATAAACTTGCTTCTTATATGACGAGAAAATCACTCACTCTTGAATATGGAGAAACTTCTGATTGTTACAAAAATAAGAACGTTTCTCAGACATATCATAGGCTAACGAGTAAAATAAACAATAATCAGGGGGTACAAGATCTGCGTTATTAAATGTTTTAATGGATGTTTACTTACGTTTTCGTGGCGAATTTTACGATATTTTGCTGGGGATTGCATCGTACTGATCATGACATAAGTTCAGTTCATATAGCAGGCAATTCTCTTGCGACTGAATTATTGCCATATTCTTGAAAGTGGTTATATATTATATTTGTTTGAAAACACTTCTTGAAAGTAGTTAAAAATTAAACTTGTTTTGAAAACACTTCTTGCATTTCATATGCAACGAATGACGCTTCTGTACTTTATAGACGACTAGAAGTTATTCCTCTTTAAAATCTTCAAAGTTTGACGACTATATGTAAATTTTTTGTTTTTAAAAACTTTGTTTTTGAACTTGAAATCATTGTTAACGAACTTAACAGCGAACCATTTAAGTTCTTCTTGATCGTCGAATATCAACTTTTGTAATTTAATCGGCAAGATGTTCTTATATATCAACAGTTGCTCGTAAATCTGATAAATTTCTAACAAAAATAAAACAAAATTTGTTCTAGAAAGTTTTACAGAATATTGGGAACAAAGATTTGAAAAATCATTGAAGTTTGATTGCTCTGTTAATTTTCTAAATATTCTATATTTAGGTTAATTCTCGATATTAAAATTTTCAATAATTTGAGTCCATTTTTGTTCGCCATAATGTTTGAGAGATGCTTTGTTAGACCATTCACGATAAATTCTTTTAAATTTCAAAAGCGTTTCTCTTTCTTTTCCCCTTGCTTGTTCTAAATTCTAATTTTGGTAAAAACGAAACTTCTTTACTTTTCTTTCACTTTTTTGTTTATATCATCAAAAAGACGAACACACTACAAATAAGTGCGATTAGTAAAAAATTTGTTTAGACACTTTGCGCGCGTAGTCCACGAATGTTTGCTCTTTGGACTTATACTTAAAATTAAGGCGGTAGATTTCAAAAGCGTATTTTTTCGAAAAGGTACTGATTTAATTAAAATTATAATTAATTAAAGCGGAACATAAAAGTTTTAGTGTTTTTTTTTTATTCAATGGATTTCAGCTATAATTCAAGTAAGTTTTACTTAATAAATAGTTTCTTCTTCTTCTTCTTCTTCTCCTTCTTAGAAAACTGAGGTAATGACAGCAGATAGTTTATTGTATATTTCTGTACTTTTATAAACACTACTTTCTCTTCTGACAAAAATCGAATTGATTAACATCCCATTCTTCTGTTAATATATCGAAGCAATCGATAGGTAAACTAACAGAGTATTTTTTATCTATGTAATCGTTAGACATTGATTGCAATCGATTATAGCGCCAGTTTAATCGAATTATTAATGTGTTATCAGCTTGGGTGAAAACTATTTAAAAGGTCAGTCTCCTTCCCTAAATCTTCGTATCATAACCGATCCTTTTTTTTCCATTTACGGTAATTGTTTCGTATACGATACATATTTTTTAGAAAATTTGCTTAGCATTTTACCTTTTGAAAAAAAGAAAATTTGGAAGACCTATAATACATACATAAGTTTCATACGTGATATATATAGTAAAATTACGTACAGATTAGGAATCTGGATGAATTCTTTTTTCTACCTACCATGGAGGAATAAGAATATGTACGGCTTGTCAAAATTTTTGCAACGCCCAGAATAAAGCTTCAGAAAGTTTATATAATATGTATATATATATATTCTTGATCAGCATTAAATTCTGAATTCTTATGTAAGCTTCTCCATAAGTTGTTAGAATTTCTTACATGCGGATTGGTATCAAAAATGAGCCAAATCGAATAAAGGACACGCCTACAATCGAATACCAACTTAGAACTGTTTTGCTTTCTAGATTTCATTTCATTTCATTTCTCACAAACTACAAGATATCGAGAATAAAATTTTGAAAAAAACAAAAATTTTAAAAATCATCCATACCTACTGTAGAGTACCATACTTATTGCAGAATATCAAAGTTCAGTTCTTACGTTTTACACAATAAAAATTTGAGAAAATCAGGCATTCCTACTGTAGAGCACCGTACCTTCTGTGGAGTATCGAAGTATAGTTCTTTTCAAGTTATTTTTAGGCGTAAAAGATTCCTCCACTGCCGTGCTGTGCGAGCGTAGGAAGAAAGGCCCAGTATGGCCTAATAAGGTCACCTTTTTTTTTATATTAACGGTGAGTAGGCCAAGCAAGCTTTATATATATCTAGGGAAATCCAAGAATTATATACGACCCCGATATTATTTTCTATATAAAACATAGTCGCCTAACACATCAGGTACACTGGTTCGAAGGCCGGACTTTTTACTTACTTGGCTATGCGTAAGATTAATTTAGAAGAATTTTCTAATCTCCGGTTTCATTCGGTGTTTGATAACCGACATAAGGGAATCTGATAGAATTTAAATCGATCCGTTAAGAAAATCTATTGGTGATTACAAAAGACGATCGTTTTAGGTCGATCGTACAATCATATCACCTTAACTGATAAATAGGGTTATGGTCGATGGCGGCAAAGAGCAAACACAAAATAATCAATAGATAATCATTCCATAAATCTAATAAAAATATTATATAGAACCCTGATTGAACTGTGCCTGACGCATCTTTAATAGGAAAATGTAATCACATAAATGTCGAACTATGAGTATCGAACTCTTAATAAATGATTCTCGCTGGTCTTTGCTCTTTGCTTATAATTTATATTTTTCCTCTCAATAGCATTTTTCAAATCTTTTTCATATCTTGAAAACCACTTAATTCCAGAGACTATGTAAACAAATTAATATTTTTTTCACAAATGATTTGCAGCGTTCTTCCTCATCAGTTACTCTTAGTGCTACAATGAAATTCTATCAATAAAATGTCAATTATCGAATACAAAGATTGTTGTTGTTGCTAAATTGTTGTTGTTGTTGTTGTATATTTTTGGTTTTTTCTTTCGTTTTTTTTTTTGCATCATTTTGAAACATTTCATAAATTTCTTTTTAAACATTTTAGTGACATATGAAAGAAAAAGTCTTGATAAACACTTAGGAGAGATATTGAAAATTAAAAAATGAAATAAAATCAAAAAATCAACTAAAAACCGAAAATTGTATGTCAAAAAAATTTGCATTTGCGTGTTAAGAGAAAAAATTTCAAAACAAATTTATCGGCTGAAAAGAAAGAAAAGCAGCGAAAAAAAGTGAAAAAGAGTTCTCGAAAGCTATCATTCCTCGAAATACGAAATATAACCGAGAGATTAATGATATAAAAGAAATAAAATTTTTAAATATCAAGAGATTCCAATCACTGCACTGTATACGCCCAGCAGCGCCCAGCTCTACAACAGCATGAACTATTGCAATCAACGATTATTTTTTGTAAATCATTGAAAAAATAAACAAAAAACTCTTAAAATAAAAATTATCGGCTTTTGTATATGAAGGCAACGGCATTGAAAATTTTATTAAAATAATAACAAGAAAAGTAAAAAAAAATTAAAAGAAAAACTTTTTTATTACGTGTTATGAGAAGAGAGCAACACCATGCTTCCGCTAAATTTGCAACAACAATTTCATCATTTACATCTGCACCATCAACAGCAGCGTAAAGAGAAAAGCGTAACATTAACGTTACCATCATTTAGACAAAAAGAGCGTAAGGAGAAGAATCAACAGCGTCAACAATTCGAATATCAACATAATTATTGTCCGACAAAAACCATTAATCGTGACAACCAAGACAGCAGTATCGGCGACGCTGCCAACAAAATGCACTCGAATCTGCCATATGAGCATGCAACTCTCAGTCAAAGCAGTTTGTTGCTCGATCATAATGTACTCGCCGATTGTCTCGGGACGGCAACCGAAGAAATGCCAGAAGACGAAGATACAGACAACCCACCACATCAACATTATAACGGCGACGAAGAGGAACCTATCATTATTGCTGGCATTGATGAGTCTACAGTGCCCTTAACAAATTCTTCGACATCAGGCTCGACGGTCACCCTTACAGCTAACATTCAATCACCATCTGCCCTAAGACAAACAACACCGCATCGTTCGGGAACGCGTGCTTCTTCACAATCTCGTCGTTATTCACCGCAAGCACATACGAACTCGTTTTCAACGTCTCCACCGCCAGTGCCGCTATCTTTGCCTATTGAACAGGCCTCGTCTTCGTCATTTTTAACTCACGATTATAAGCTTTGTGATTCGTGTCGTCCGTTACGTTTTCAAACGCAATATCCGTCCAGTAATTTAACGCAAAAAAATTACGATAACACTTCACGTTATTTAAACACGAAACGACCAGCATCGTGTTCGGTAGGCCATAATTATATACCGCCTTCGCTAAACACACAGCTTCCGCCAAATCCGTTTTTTAATCCCTTACGAACATTTACACCATTCTCTCGTTTCCAGCCACGTCGTGCCGCCAGCAGCAATATGTCACAGTCCGGTGAAGATCTTCATTCGCCCAGCTATTTATCGTGGCGCAAATTGCAGCTGAGCCGAGCCAAACTGAAAGCGTCTAGCAAGACATCGGCATTACTATCCGGTTTCGCTATGGTAAGTGCGTTGACTGATTTGATAGTGAAGTGAAGTGAAATTTACATTTCGGGAAAATGTTATTAAAACAAAATTTGTTCATATTCAAAAAAGACAAAAAGAAAATGTGAAAATGCTTTTTGCCAAAGTTTATGAAACGTTAATAGGTGATCTTGGAAATCCGAATGTTTTCATTCATGCGATAAAAAGTGTAGAATAGCAAGTTTAATTGAAAAAATAATGCTTGAATAAAAATGATTCTTTCGAAAGTAAGCGAGTCAAACAGTTGTGTAGACTTTAGTTAGTTTCAACGTATACGCGAGTATTCCGCATGTCAAGTAATCATAAAATTTTTTTATACAAGTGTGCACCGCCTTACGATTATTATTTATATTTTAAAAATATTATTACATATTATACGTTACGATTATCGCGTTAACAGGTAAACCCTAATCTGTTTCGGTGTAAAAGTGTAAACAATTAATCAGTGAACTTTTCAATGAATACGTTATTTGTTTACGGGTTTTCATCATGTCGAAAATATAAAAATATGTCGCAATTATCATCTTATAAGGTAAATTTCAATTATTTTCGGTATAAAGATGAGTCTTCGACAAGAGCAGATGATAAATCAATGAAAATATATCCATTACACATTTATATTTGTCCGCAACATTGTAGCGATAAGTTATACTTGATATAAAAAAAATTAATGATCTTTATGTGCAAACCTAAGTAGCCAAGGCATTTGTATAAATTACGTGTACACTATTATGTATCAAAATATACGTCGAATAGGTTCAAGTCAGTCTTGTTATAAAACGAAGTCTCTGAAGTTAAGTCTCAAGAAACTTTTCATTATGTATGAACATCTCTTTACGAGTCCTATTTATTATATGTCGAAAATATCAAAATAGATCGCGATAATTTTGACATGAGGCAGACTGTAACTAATCTCGATCTCCAATAAATTCATTGAATCTGTGAAATTCTCCTAAAGTTTGCATGTAGAGTATATGTAGACTTTCTCGATTTACGCTATAAATCTCATCCAGACTGGACATAAAACCATGTCTTCTTCATATATTTATAAGTAATCGGTTCTTGTATAGTGTAAATGGAAATGGTTGTACATTGTAATTCAACACAACAATGAAATTATCGTACTTTAAATCAGTCCTTAATAAACCATATAATAAAAATGTTCCGGCGATTAAAAAACGTGCTTAGATTTATGAGTCTTGAAAAACATTTGCACCTGTTGTGTTTATTCTACTAAAGATACCCAAATACATATCTAACAGATTGTATTGAAGCTGTTTCTTGAAAAATCAAAAACACAAACAAGTCAGAGACGTAGGGCCCATTTTCAATACATTTTTTCCAAATATGATCCAAAGCATTCGCTAAACGAATAATTTTATGTTGTAATTGAGTATAATTCATTCAGGACTCATTTTCCCTCAGCTATAATCCAAACCATTCGTTGGAATTTAGGATAACTTATGATTCATTTTCTACATATTTTTCGCCAAAACAAAAAAAAAAAAGAAAACAAATTGTTTAATAGATTTTTGCTACGTCCCACTTTTATTACTTTTAGCGGCAAATCGAAGAGGAAGACATTGATTTATAGTCTCGTTGATATCGAAGGCTACGCTACGCCAAAAATTTTTAAATAAATTGTAATTTACACGACAAAACCCCTCCCAATTCGCGTCATTGCTGATAAATGATTACATTTAGTACACTTTTCGTGTTATGTTATGTTGTTGTCGTTTTCGTGCGAACGACTTATTCAAATTTTATGAAATTCCCTTAATATTTCATTACAATCTAGTTTCAAGCAAGTTTCTTTTAAACCCACTATCAAGGTCAATGGCTCAAGCTGTAGATCCGCAGAAATTCTCTCTTAAACTTCCATAAAAATTGGAGTAAGACTTCTTTCTATTAAAACGAAGCCTACATTCTAAAGGGACTAATTAATATGTTGGAAACAAGATTGCTTGACTTCCAAAAGTATTCATTTTGTTCACTCTAAGTGAATATATCCCAAAATTATTGTACCCATTGTCTTGTCATATCGTACATCACTAGTTTCTTCTTAGCTTCTTTAAATCAACGTGATTTTTTAATCTTTAATTAGCGCAAACCCCTGCTTGATTGATTTGGGGCCTTAAGGTTAATTTTAACGACACCCACCATAAAAAACAACAGTGCACCGCCTCTGTCATACCCGAACCAAAAGCATTAATGTATATCAAAAAATAGCAATTTCGGGTAATTTATGTAGATTTTTGTCGCTACTTTTTTTTTGACCAATTAAAAAAAATGCAAAAAAAAAAAATTTCAAAATTATTTCGTAAATGTATAAATATTTCGCAGCATTCACCCAATCGTCCCAGCTACCTTTATCACTTTATCGTATGCCATATAATGATATCTATATACATATTGTGTGTGTATGCAGATGCACAGGCATCTATTCATCAAATTCTTCATAATTAAAGACTGTGTTAATTAAAATTCTCATTCAATAACATAAAACTGAGAAAATATATGAGAACACTTTTAGTAAATCTCTCTGCATCGGTTTCTCTTATTCTCTTCTTAGTTAAAATCGCTGCCGAATTTATTTTATACAAAAAAACTCTTTGATTCTCTTCTTCAACAGCAATATTTACATGATATTATAGGTAATCTATCATCAAATGTTCATTAAAATTAATAGAGTGTGAGAGAAAGACTGTACAATCGTAAATTAGCGCAAGTTAAGGCGATAGAGTACTATCACCTATAACAGGGATTTGATAACTAGACGAAAGCAGTTGGTAACGTAAGATAACCTTACTCGCCCCAAATATTTTATGAATTTATTGAATACTATTTTTAACGAACAGGAGAAGTTCTTTAAGGCGATTAGAAGAGGGACGAAAAAGGATTAACTACTGGACGACTAGATTTTACAATGTTCTGTATTGATTCTTAAGCTCAAAACTATGCATTTTGTTAAGAGTCACATTTTAAGACAACTTAGTTTTGTCTGTTATTTCGCTTGTTCACAGGCCATGTTCGCAAAATTCCGTGATCTCAAAGCTCTCATTTGTATCCAAATTTAATTTGCATGGATATTAGCAAACATTATAGAAACAGACAGCCAGATGGACCTGCTTAAATCAATTCTAAATTTGATGCTGATCAAGAATATATATACTTTGTGGGGTCTCCGTGTTACCCCTTAACAATGTCTTCGCTATATTGTTATCAAGTAAAGAGGCTTAAGAAGTGAAATGCGACATGGTGTAATAGAGCAAGAATTGAAAAATAAGTTGCTGAAGAAATCTTTTTTAAACCCACCACCGGAAATAAAGGGTATATTTCATTTTGTCATTTGGTTTGTAACTACCAAAAGGAAACTTCGGAGATCCCACAAATTCTATCCGTCTTTCTATATAATGTCTGTGATAAACATTTTCCTGGTCGCAAAAATGAAGGTATCGTCTTCAAATTTGGCAGAAACATTGAAAGTTTTTGTACGCAGGTTTGTATAGGAAATGGGCCAAATCGGTCTTACGCGCCCATAG
>KK351269.1:80252-93897 GCA_000671755.1 Glossina brevipalpis | reverse complement strand
AGTAGAAAGTCAATAACGTGTTTAGAGTGTTACGATGGAAGGTCTCTTAAACGATCTTATACACTAAGTTAGCACTGCCTAAATTATGCAATGCATTTGTATTTTCTACTTTAAATACTAATTGAAAACAAAGACTCCGAAACCACGAAGTTGTGATTCCAAGCATTTCAATAAGGTTTACTATAACAAAGGTCCGTGATTAAGGTAGTATCGAAAAATATAGTACAGGCGTGAACCGGATCATTTACATTCAATATTGAACGGGCCAAAGAAGCTAAATTAATATTGATCTACGTTGAGGTATTCTACAAATAACTTTTTACAGGCGTTTCTTAAGAAAGATCTTAAAAAGACAGCGATGGACGGAAAAACACTTTTGATTTGATATCATTGGACAGATAGAGAGTTCTTTGTAGAGAGACCTAAATGCTCCATTTAGAAAACGGTCTTCGATTATTGAATCTTTTAAATGAATTTCTTTTAATATTCCATCAAGTTTTTTTAATGCTTCTGTGTCTTTTCTTCCTCGCAAAAAACGGAAGAGCAACGCTCCAAAAAAAAATGTACTCCAGCAATCCCACCATATTTGTAATTTTTTTTTTTTTCAAATATAAAATTTTTTTAATATTAAAAATTTCTTAAAATTTTCTATTTACAGGTAGCGATGGTTGAAGTTCAACTAAATAACGATACTCAGGTGCCGGGCGGTATGCTGGTGGCTTTTGCCATTTGCACTACACTTTTGGTGGCCGTTCATATGTTGGCTTTAATGATTAGTACTTGCATACTGCCCAATATTGAAACCGTTTGCAATCTCCACAGTATTTCTTTGGTGCATGAATCACCACATGAACGCTTGCATTGGTACATAGAGACAGCGTGGGCGTTCTCGACATTGTTGGGTCTAATTTTATTCTTACTCGAAATTGCTATTTTATGTTGGGTAAAATTTTACGATCTTAGCCAACCGGCTGCCTGGTCGGCGTGTATCGTCCTTATACCGGTTTTAATTATATTTCTGGCGTTTGCCATACATTTCTATCGTTCACTGGTGACACATAAATACGAAGTCACCGTATCCGGTATACGTGAACTGGAAATACTTAAAGAACAAATGGAACAAGATCATCATATCGATCATCATCATCAGCATCATCGCAATAATGGTCTGAATTATGGAGCTAGCGGTGAAATCGTATGAAGAATGATCGTTACGACGATAAATAGACTTTAGCTATTAAGTCATGAGTTTTTATACTTACATATACACATATATACATATATACATGATATTTAAGATTTTTGTTACTTCTTCTTTATTTCATATTATTTTATTTTTCATTTTTTCTTTTTTTTTTTCATAGGAAGTACTAAATAATAATTATTTTTTTTTTTTTTTGTTATGATCTGAAAAAGACATCGATCAAGTGAAGTTAAAAGAAAAATAAAAAATAAATTTAAGATGAAACTTAAGCAACAACAGGAAACAGTAACTACTGCACTTTTTATTGTGATAAAAAATAAATTTTTGTTCATTTGTTTACTTATTTTTTTGTTTTTTTTTTTCATACTTTATATGTATTTAAATTTGTATGTTTGAAAATAAGGCAAATAAGTAGCAAGCAAGCAAGCAAGCAAGAAAATATAAAAACAATTTTTTTTAAAAAAAGACTTTCGGTTTTATTTTTTAAAAAATATTTTACATTTTTTTTTTTTAAAGAAGTCTTCAAGCAAAACTGCAGCTCGATTGCCAGATTGCAGTTAAAAGAAATTATTAAATAAACTGAAAGCAATATGTTTTTAGAAATTGTATTTGGAATATTCATAGATGGATGATGACTGCTATACAAACACGATTTTTTTTTTTAATATTTTAATTGTATGTGTTTTACTTAAACAAAATAAAATATTTTTATAAAAACCAAAAATTAAAAAAAATAAAATCTATGTCTCAAGCAAGCGTTTTTTTGTTTTTCTGAAATAGAAAATCTCGTTTAATCTCTGATAATCTCTTTTTTCTCATATTGGTGGTTGACTTTAAGAAAGAAATTATAGATAAAACCTAAATCTCTTTCTTAAAAATTAGGATTAAAGAGGACAAAAAAAGAAAAGAAATATAGATTCTTTTTGGGTTGGATAACTTTCTTAACATTAACCATATCAAGGGACGCTGTAGCACATATGAAAAGGGATTACCCATAGACAAAAAAAAATAGTAGATTTACTAATTAAGTCGAAAATAATAAGGGTTTGGACGTAAACCAAAATTCTCGTATCATTAGCTTAGTTTTACAATGTCTCTTGGGATAAGACAATGACGCTACGAAGGTTTGAAGAAATTCGCGCTGTTTGTGTAAACGATGCTTTTCTTCAATGTCAAGACACACATAAGTTTAATAGAGTCGGCAAAAATTCAGAGAGCCTGGCTAGAATGTTTTGGGGCATCCACTGCATGGTCCGCACTTTATAACGGGCAATACTCCCTCTTTCTTTCTCTCTTGCATAAAATTGACCTCAAAAGAGACCTGTAAAAATCACTTGATTTTCACCCAGAAATCCCATAATTTCAACTGTGGATATGTAAGGGTTCTACCAGAAATATAGTAAAAATTCATCGATCAAAATCGAGCGTATTTGGTTTAACGAAGTTTAACTAAAATTTACAAAGAATATGTCTGAATTTAGGCGAAAAACCCCTCGAATTTTTTTCTCGACCTAAATGAGATGAGAGTGTGTCCACGAAGCAAGTCACCATGCCTTAAAGTATGTTTTCGACCAGCGCATGTTCGCGAGTCAAACTATTTGGAGAATGCGATAACTGGTACGTATTCTATACCCGCTACTTTTATCTTAAAAAAAAATAGGTCTAAAATTTATTAAATTTCTTTACTCTATAATGTTGCATAGGCATGTCCGACGACTTTTTTCATTTCTCTACGCGTATTGTAGAATCCCCTGTAGAAAGTACCTCGAAACTTTTAGCATTGTAGCTGTTATACTTTATGAATAATGCATAAAAAGCCAATTTTTTTTTTCTTTCCAAAACTTGTACTTTTCTTGTAGGTGTGTCTTTCGACCGATCTAGCCCATTGTAAATACCGATCTATTGGCGAAAACTTTCAAATTTAAAGCGAATATCATAATTTTTGCGAGCGAGAGAAAGACGGTTCGATTTACAATTTAAGAATTTTTCTATACTTCATAGTTTCTGAAGCTCAATATAACCTTCATCCCTGGGTTATGGATACCTGGACAATATCAAATATTTTGCTGAAAGCTTTAGGCATTGCTCTTCCGATCTTTTTAATAGTATGCGGAGTCGACGTTGAGCAAGTAAAGCATCTTTAGCAATTTAATGATGAATTTAACTATTTTTAAGTATCAACATAAGAACAGAAGCACAGCTCACGCAAGTCTCGCAAGTCTTCCCTTAAAATAACTGTTAATCAGAAACAACAATGTGCCGCCCTTACATGGGAAAGCATCGCTTTGCAATTCAGTACTAGTTATATATATTTAAGAAGGTCTGAAGGGTCTAGAACTGAACATCGTTGCGCCATGTAATCATCTTATGTATATCTTTTCATGCTCTAAAGCCATTTCTAGCTGCATTACTTGTTTTCGGTTACTTTAAGCTTCTACAATCAGCTGATATTCTCTAATATGAAAATCGTAGACATTCGCATTCACATTCCAAATCAATAACTCACATGTTTTGGTTCATACTTTTAGGGAAAGCCGGAGTTTGCTTTTCAACTCAGACGACAGACAATCAATACGTATTGTCACTAACTGTGCAAAATACTTATTGGTTATGGAATGTTATCTGTTTACATCACTAAATAATGCGTTTCCTTTCTTAAGCTCTCGTTGTGGTAACGCTTGAAAAATAAAAATTAACAGATTTTCCAATATGCACATTTATTGATTGGGTATTGAAAATTTATGAATAAGTTCATGATTTTTTATTTTAATATTTTGTGTAATAAGAATCACATTATATCCCACACGGCTAGCAGTAAAAGCCTATCAAGTTTGTATAACTTTTTGCGAGACGCAAAGAGGTTCAAGATAGATTCTAGTGGGAAATAGATGTGTTTCTGGCCAACGGGCTACATTTGAGGCGATAACTTTAACTGTGTCCCTAAAATTGATCATGTTTCAGATAAAGTCCATTTCTTGTACTTCTTTATCCGAAACTTAGCCCTGAAGTGAGTCTTGATAAGAGTGATAAGAGTGATAAGAGTGAATAGAGAAATGCATGGGATGTTGTGGGGTATGTCGAGCTGAATACATCGTCACCTAGCTCCTAGGTACATTGATCGAGTCGGGCTGGCTAGGAACTCGCGATCATTAGCCGATGAGTAACACAGCTGAGGACAGACGCATACATTTGTAAGCTTAATAATTCACTCTATTGTGAATGTGCCTCTTAGAATTAATTATTTTGCAACTTTAGTTGAATTGTTTATATTATTATTATTATTATTATTATTATTATTATTATTATTATTATTATTATACTCTAGACTAATGAAATTAATCCTTAGACTAGAGAGATGAATAGTTGAATTGTTATTTAGTTAAATTGTTTGAGTCACAAATCTTTTATTATAATGATTCAGAATCATTTTCTGAGTCAATTGAAGCATATTTTTCCCTACTAGTAGAAGTAACTGAACTCATTATTGTATTCAACTCATCAAATTTGGTAAAATAACGTTTTTGATCCAAGGGCAAACGCTTTTAAAAATAGACTACAACTACTCCCTCTATAAAGTTACAGCATAAACTAGTTGATAAGAAACTCGATTATCTAGTCGGCTTACCCGGATTCAGTTTCCAATGTGGTAGAGCATACCTTAATTGTGAATGGTCGGTCGGTCAATCCGTTTCCGACTATTTCACGTCGTTTATACACGTACATAACCTGGATGTGGATATAACCCGGCCAGCTGATCACTTACGAAAATTCGATTTTCTTTTTTTTAAAGCTTTGAAGGATTTCATATTTCTAATAATTCTCGACAAAAATTTTTAAAAAAATTATTTTTTGACATCCCAAATGAATGTGGAATATTTGGATCGAAAAGGATCATTTCTTAGATCCTTTCCATATAAACATATTCACAAAATGAAGCCTTTATAGATAAAGCCTAATTTTTAATACTTTATGATGGAAATTGCCCCAAAATAGTAATTCGTTAACGGAATTTATAATAATAAATTTGGACTACTCAAGTCTATTGTTCGATCGCCTTGCCATATCAGGGATCTGAGAAGTAAGGCTTTATGTGGTAACCAAGCTCTAATTGCAGTTATTCAGAGATCAAAATAGATCAATAGATAATTTCTGAAAGAAGAAATTTTAATTTATTTAGCTTGATTGGGTCTGTTTTGTCGATTCTGGACCCCTTTTTCAGACAGGGATACTAACGAAAACCAAGTCGATAATCTCTAATTATTGATATTTTATTACGAAAGTAGATAAGAAATTGTATTAATTAAATAAGAGTAAGTAGTAAGTAAGTAAAAGTTGTCAAGGATGCGTTTTAATTTGTTTTCTCTTATGTTGTTCCATTATGATGATAAGTTCAAGTTATAAAAGTGTATAATTTTTTTTATTTATATATATTTAATAGTAATAATAGTAATCAAAAATTAAAAAAAAAAAGGGATAACTTGCTGCAATATTATTGAATTTGATTTGATACACGCAGCCCTTAAATTTGTTAATAATTAAATAATTAATAATTATAATAATAATTTCTTTTTTATTTTTTATTTTCATATAGAACTAATTCTAAATATGTTTAACATACGTACAATAGTAGTTGTTGTTGTTGTTGTTGTTATTATTTTGTAAGTGATAGTTTTATTATTTCCTTTCCTTTTTGTTTATTTATTTTTACTTATCAATTTGTTTATTATTAAATAATTTGCCTGGTTGTTGTTTGGTTGGTTGGTTTACGGTTGGAGTTGTTTGTTTCTTTGAAATACGCTAAATTTTTTCTTTTTTTTTTTTTTGCTTTCTTTAGATAAAATTGAATTTGATATTTCTTTCCTGTTCTATATTTATATATTTATAATAATAACTTAGTATTTTTACCTTTTTTTCTGAATTATTTAAAAACGTTTTAAAAAAAAATCTACTAAAGTTAGTTTTTTTTTTTTTTTTGATATTTTTGTTTCTAAAATAATTTTTGTTTTCTTCTCCGTTTTCTATACATAATTTTGATATAGATTTTCTTTTTCTTTCATTTGTTTTTAAAGGAAAATATTTATTTCTTACCGGTTTGATAATCACAAGTAGACCACCAAGTGATTCTTTATTAAACTTACAGCGCTTATATTAGAAATATATGCAAATTTAGTTGTTTTCCTTTCCTTTTTTTTTTTTTTTTGTTTATTGTTTTTTAAATTAGTTTACAATTATTTGTTAATTCTTTTTTATTTTATTTCTTAAGATAAAAAAATATTTCTAATTGATATTTTTAAGAAAAAAAAAATTCGAGGATTTTTAAAATTTCGTTTTTATTGCCATATACAAAATTTTTAAAAATATTTAAAAATATTTTTTTCAGGATTCAAAATAAGAAAAGAAAAAAATTTTTGAAATATTTTCCTTTATCTTTTATTTTATTGTTATAAGGTTTTTAATAGGTGAGTTAAGTTGTTGAATATATTTCCATTTTTGAATACCCACCACCAAATAATGAGTCTCGTAATAAGAGAGATTTTTTGCATAAAGTATACAAATATTCTTGACCAAGGTTATGAGTAAGATTATGAGAACGGTTTTGGGGTTTGCGCTTTCCTTAGGGATAAAAAACTAAATCCTATTGAATAAGTTTGCCAAATACCAAACAACATTAATTCACATCCCTTGTCCTTAACATAAATTTTTGGAAGGCCCTTCTAAGACTTCAGTATAAAAATTACGTGTTCAATTCATACATAAGTCCCCGAGAAACCAATAAACGTTGATTTTGCAAGCCACAGCAAATACTGATTTAAATTAAAATTCAGAAATATTTCCCAAAGCCATCTATGGGCGGCAAAAGTCATCTTGATTGGTCTTTATTAGCTAATAGCTAAGGGAAGAATTTATGTAAAATTTTACCATATATTTTGCGTTGATTTGAGGTGATGAATATTAAACATTCGCCCCAAAGCGAATATAACCTTCAAATTAATTTTTTTTTTTTTTATTACTATTAAGAGGTTAGTTGGCTTATATTTTTCATACTAATAATTATATAATTTTTATCTATTAAATTATATATGTATATTTTAAGGTTTATTTGCAATTATCAAAAATATTTCTCTGGTAATTAATTTCTTCTTCTTTTTTTTTTTGTATTATTATTATTATATTATTTCTTCAAATTACTTCTACTTATTTAATTTTTTATATCGTTTTTATTAATGCTTTTTATATTTATTTTTTATTCCCCTAAGAAAATTTTCATTTAAATTATAAATAATACTACATTATTTCCAGTTTTTTCAGACTCATCAAATAATTTCCAATTCTTCATAAAATTGATTTCAAAATCAGTTTTCGAACTTCAGGCTTTTTAAGAGTACATGTATTTAGTTGGCTTCTGCCGAAGATCATTTCATCGTTAAATGATGTTGAGTGTTTTGAATATATTCTGAAAAGTTTTTGGATGGTTAGAAATAAATTTTACTCATAGCAAATTTTTAGAATTTTTTTGAAAATTAGAAAACATGTTCTGTACACAAAATGAAAAAATACAAAATATTATGCACGTTTATTTAGCGGAAAAATCATAGTTAAAGTGATCATATGATTCGGTTTCGAAGGAAGCGCTTTCAGAATTTTTTTGAACGGAATAGGCCCAGTTGAATACCATTTCAAGCAAGTGTACCAATTCAGAAAGATTACTTCCATTCGAAGCGAAACTGGCTCATTCTGAAAGATTAAGCCTCTTTCTGAAAAGACCTGTATTTTTCTCGACAAATGAATCCAGCCTCGCGATAGTTTGCCTCGTTTTCCCCAAATACAAATACTATGCTGGAATACTTTTATATCTTTTAAATGTCTTTTAAAAGAATAATAATAATAAAAAAAAAAACCAAACAAATTTATTCAGTTTGCAGCCGCAAATTAGGCTCTAATAAAAGATATAAAAAATCCGAAACTTCTTACATGATTCAGTTTGATGTCTTTTTAATGATAACTTATAATTTCTATATTCCAAGATCGATTTTCCTTAAGACCGATCGCGAAAATCCTATTATTGTATGGGAAGGCATGATGGAATTGTTATAAACCTTTTTAGATAAATTTTTGTTTTAGTCCGTTTTAGAAAAAGAAACTATGCTTTGCCTTAGATCAATCATTTTATACGAGCATATCAATTGAGATCAATGTTTCTTTCAGAAAGATAATCGTTATGAAAGCTCAATCAATTAATTTATATATTATAATTATATTAATTATACGTATACAAATTATAATTAAAATAAGTAAAATATTTTACAATTTTTTATTTTATTGCTCGGTATTTACAAAATAAATAAATGCTAATCATAATAAATAACAAAACTATTTAATCTTCAATTGTCTTCTACAAATATTCGCAGATAATTTCGGATGTGAAAAAAAAAAACGTGAACATTTCGGGATCTTTTCAAGACTCTTTTCTATTCAGTCTAAACTTTTACGAGCTCACTTTTTCAGATTTTATCTAAATGGAATGTCACAGACATTAAAATTTCGAACACAATTCGTGCCATTTTTAAAACAATTGGACACGAGACTAATAATAAATAATGCTATCAGTGTAAAATAGCCAGATTTGTATTCTATGGGAAGGGTTCAAAGATTTCTTCAACTTTGACTTCGAAATTAAATCGGTTTTTAGACCTTTAACAGCATTAACCTTTATGCGTTTTTCGATTCGTATTTTTGGTTCATAAAAGCGAAAAGTTTTATTCCCTAAAAGAATGTAAATAACTGCAACATTTATAAACAATTCTGATCCCTCTTTTGACATATCTCTTATAAATACATAGTCAGATTTCATAGATCTTTTTCGGCACTGTTTTAAGTAAGAATTGAAATTTTTTACGCTCTTAAAATATGTAAGACGCGAAGAGAAGGCGTTCAACAATTTGAACATCTTCTTTAATCTGCTTCAGCCAATAACTTTAAATCTTTTTAATAAAGTTTTAATTTAAACTTTGAATCTTTCTAAAAATTTTTGATTAGTTATAACAAAGCAAAAACTAAAAGTTTTTGGAAATTTTCTCAGAGAAACCACAAGGCACTGATCGAACATTTTTGCAAAAGAAAAAAGAAAGGAAAGTCGCTCTTTTATAACAATTTCTATTAACGACGACAAAACTAAAATATTTCGATCATTTCCTATAATGAAAACAAAAATTCTTTATATCAAGTGTTCTAGAGAAAGCAAAAAAAATGAGTTTAGTTCGAGAAAATTGACATCAATTGAATACATAAAAATCGCGAAATATTTTGTTAGGTATGGTCCTAGTGTTTGGCTATTTAAGTCCTTTTTACGTTGAAGTCCGAAACGAATCGTGCAGATCTTTTTGAATTTATGTTTGTTATGCGCTTACCGATCAACGATTTTTTGACTTGTCAAGTTATGGCAGTCTGCTGTATTAATTTTTATAAGTCTCAAGGGGGTACCCAAGGAATAATAGATGAACGTGCAGATTAAATTAATTCGTTTCGAATTTTAAGCAATTTGTCCATTCTGAACATATTTGAATACGTGATATATATGAAAAACTTAGAACATGTCTGTTGCTTGTTGAGAGAGAGAGTTTTAGAGCTTCTTCTTCAGAGGCTACAAACAATTGGACGGACATTGATCTGATTCTTACATTGATCCTGAGTATGTGCGCAGACTTACTGTTTCATGTTTTTGAAGGTCAGAAATAAATATTTTCATCATTCTATGGTGGGTCTTATTAGCTATTAACTAATACATCTGTGGCCCAAAAATAGATTTTGAAATCAGTATTGATTTTGCGAAATAAGAATCGGTATCCAAAACATAGTAAATTTTAAAGTCGCTCTATTATTGAGGAATAAAAATTAATAACTTTTATAACTTTTAAAGGACAAAAACTTTTAGGCGTTGTAGTATTATTTTTAAAACAAAACGATTATTACAATAATTTATTTTCAAAAATTTTATTTTCAATAATTATTCATAGCACTATTTTCTAATTAAATTTCTTATTGTTTCTTAGTTTACAATCATTTGTTTTCTTGTTTTCTTTTTAATTTTCTCTTTACAATAATATCTCTAAAAACCAAACAAAAAAAAAAAATTACAAAAACTGATATATTTCTTTTTTTTTTTCATCTTTTCTTCTAATTATCTCCATACATGATTATATTTTATATCAATTATCATGTTACTATAAAATTATAAAATATTTTAAATAATTATTGTTATGTATACGTGTTAACGGGGGATTCAAAGGCGCCGTCATCGACTTAATTTTACGTTTTATGTGAAAGGTTGTGTTTTTTTTAATAATTAAGAAATTAGTGACAAAAAAAAATAAAAAATAAAATGAAAGAAAATGAAAGAGAAGAAGAATATAACCAACTATTTAAAATAGTTTTACAAAATTTTAAATATTTGAGGAAGTAGTAGTAGTAATCAATTTAATCAAGTTTTTCTATATCATATTCTTTTATATATCGGGAGAAAAAACAAACAATTTAATCTAATTTGTGTTATTTAAAGGAAATTAGTGAGAAAAAAAAAATAAAAATAGTTAAATATTTCACTTCTTTGCACTCTTCCCTTCCTCTCTGACTTGGCCAGGATTTTAAACCATTTTCCATTATGATAAAATGTATCTTTTGAGATTTTTTGAAAATCATTTAAATAAATATTTTAATCTATTATATTCAAAATAGAACTCTGTTTAGTCCCAAACACAACAATGGAAACAATTGAAAACAATAATTGGAAAAGAAAGAAAAATTATGTTTTATTCATACCATCATATATCACATCTTATTGCGTTTTTTTTTTGAATTTTTTAAGAGTTTTGCAGTTCTCTCGTAAAAATTGAAAGTAAAAATAGATCTATATATGCCTCCTATATTTCTAGAAAACTTCGATTAGTTCATGATATAATTTGATAATTTTGAAAATACCTTGAATTCGCAAAAACTCATTTTTGAAGGCAGGCATTTTCGAAATTTTCAAATTATTAAAAATAACCAGAAAATATTTACGCTAGAGCAAGCCTAGCTCAACGACTAACTGTCATTGATTCTTTATTGGTTCTTTAAATTCAATAAATAATAGAGAAAATGTTCATGAGATAGTTTTAATATTTTGTTTTATTGCCAGTTTGATAGGGCGTGCATTTTTCTATTGCATATTGCGTCAAGTGAACTACTCACAACAAATTCAATTGAGGAAATCGTAAATTTTTTTTATGCTTCTAATAGTGCGGTAGTAGTTTCAAATTTAAAATTTGTTTCCCTTTAACACAAACGCATTAGCCTTAAGACAATTTACGTAATTGTACTAAATTCAATAGGATACGATTTGCCCTGCAGAAAGAATACCATGTGAATAACCACTTTAAAGCATTGGATACGTTTGGTATACTTTTTAACCAGAAATTATCGGTAATGGAATTAATCTAATATAATAGAATTAAGAAACCGGAAAAAGCAATGTTTTCTTGTAAATTTCTTTCAAGAGTTTGCTGATAGAAAAACATTATTTTATTAAAAAGAAATCTCCGTCTACCTTCCCGGAAAAAGACAACTTGTAATTGAATTAATTTCTATTTAAGAAATGAAAAGAAAAATACTATCGCTCTATTCAATGTAGTCTTCAAGCTTTACCCTTCAAGTGATTTAACAACAATCAAGCCAACTATATATAACTAGACAAATGGAAGAAAGCAGGCGGAGATTACTTTTTTTGTTTTTGTTTTTAGCTTAGAAGTGGAAGTGTTGTAAATAACATATTCGGAAAGACACTAGACTAAACTAACGCAGTTGATAATACAAAAACTTACTTTACTAAGGTCAATTAAATTTTTAAACTTTCAAATCAATAATAATTTTTATATTTATTGAGGAACTTGAAAACTGAAAAACATCTAATCTGAAAGGAAGTAAAATCATTATCATTATTATTATTAATTTTAATAATAAATATCTAAATGATATTAAAAAATGATTCATCATTTATCCGTTAAAGCAATTATATATATAACATTAAATATGTGTATAGGTTACACATTTTTAAAGATTTTTCTCAAGATTTTGAACTGTAAGTAATATTTAAACCGTTTGTTTAAAATTAAGAAAGAAAGAAAGAAAGAAAGAAACAAAGAAAGAAAGAAAGGAATCGTTCAGTTGTTTTGCAGTTAATGTACGCAGCCATACATAGTAGCTTTTTTTTTTCGATAATATAATGATGTTATGTAATTAAATCGGCAGTCATTTTCAATGGAGGAAAGAGTGACTAAGAAGGTAAAAACTAGAGAATAACGTCGGTCGCTAACTTATTATTATATAATATTCTAACTTAAATATGTGATAATGTGTGTGTGTGTGTGTGTTTTTTTTTTATTTTTATTTTTCTTTTTCTTCTTATATCGTTTGCATATCATATAAACTCTCCCGAACAAACAATTTAAAAGGAATTTAAAATTTTTTTTTTTTTTTCTTATTACACCCAATTGCTGACCTTAACCTTCTTTCCCTTCCACATATTAATGAAAATTCAAAAAAAAAAAAAAAAAAAAAAAAAAAAAAAATTTATACAATTTTCTCAATAGCTTTTACACTTTTTCAGCTTTCAACGTTTACTTCTGGAGAGTTTTTTACGCTTGTTGCTGGTTAAACTACCGCCGCCGCCAATATGGCTAATATTTGCTGATACCGCAGCTACAGCCACTGTAGCTGCAGCGGGCACTACTTGCAGTGATTCTCAACTCCTTTCGGGTGTGCTATGATGATGATAGATCTGTTGGATTTGCTGTTGCTGCTGTTGCCCGGCTGCTGTTGAGCTGCCGCCATGTTGATGTACTTGCTGTTGCTGACTGCTTGATGTAACCACAACATCCTGCTGAATATGCTGGCCATGTTGCTGTTGAGAAGGGTGATGTTGTTGTTGTATATGCACCACATGCTGTTGAATATGCTGTGGCGTTTGGCCTGCTTGCTGCTGCGGTGTACTACTGCCATGACCCGATTGATGCGGTGATGGACTATACTGGAACTGTTGCTGTAATATATGCAACTTGATAAATTATATCGTTAAAGCATTCAGTCAGAATTTTGTTTTTCTTTTTTTTATATATATATATATATATATTTTTTTTTTAAATTATGAATTACAAATTCAAATGTTAAAGTGCAAAACAGAAAGTGTAGGAGGAAATGAAGGAAACCGGATTCAAAGGTCAAAGACAGGATCTTAATTATATTGTCAAAAAGATTTTTTTTTTAATTACGTAAGCTCCTATCGTCATTCTATGATCAATGTCGGATACGGTTTTGAAAATTTATTAAGTGAAAAATTAGTATTGAGACCTATCTCTGTCTCTACTTACTTCGGAACATATGAATATTACAAAATCTTATGTCATATAT
>KK351269.1:24378-50356 GCA_000671755.1 Glossina brevipalpis | reverse complement strand
ATCTTTTCCGAATAAGCTGCATTTACACAAACAATTCTCACAAATTACGCCGAAAGCATTTCTTTAACAGCAAATATGGCAACAAATTACAATTTTATTCCATTGATATGAAAACAGAATATGATATAAAAAAAAAAAAAAAAAAAAAAAGAAAAGACATTTTTTTTGTTAGCAGCGAATATCATAAGAAATTCGCAGGCAACAGTAAAAGGCTTAAAGGAGAGTAGGACGTAAACGACATCAGAGAAACTATAGAAAAGAAACCGAAATGAAACGTGAGTTATCATATGCTTGGTTGATTGTTTCAAATATGAAAGACTTGAGAAAACGTAAGAAAGGACAAAAGAAAATGAAGACTACAACAATAGTGTTTATTTGTTTGTTTGTTTTTCTTTCTTTCTTTCTTTCTTGTCTTTTTCTTTTATTGCTGTTACTGTTGATTGAAAGGCGATGACGACGACGACGACGACGACGTCAATGGCTTCATGAAACTGATGACTACCATAATGAATCGAAATTCTAAAGTTTTTAAACATTGAATGGACTCAATAACTGACTGACTGAGTGACTGATTGACGGACTGACTGACTGACTGACTGACTGACTGAATAAATGACTGACTAATGGACGCGGAGACGAACAAACGATTCATATGATTGGTTATAGCAAGTTTTTCAAAAAAGAAAAAACAATAACAATAACAACAACAACAACAATACCAACAACAACGCCAACACCGACAACAACAACAACAAGTTAAAACAAAATGCTGTGTTATAAAGACTTGCGTCGTTTATGACGACAACAACAACATATAAAGAAGCCAAACTATCAAACAAAACCATACAAGAACATAAAGCCACATCATCCGTACTTTGCCAAGTCAAGTCAAACTATCCATATATGTACGCATATAATACATATAGATATAGATAGGTATGCATGTATATCACCATCGCCACCACTTTGCTTTAATTTGTTTCTCTACACACATACACACATACACACACACACACATGAACAGAATGAATTTATGCTATCGACACTGAGTCTCGAATCCAAGCCAAATACGTAAAAATGTTGCTTGTTCGGTTGGTTTAGTTTCTTATTTGCCTGCGCCTTTAGTGCTTCTACCTTTAGTTTGCGAATGCCATGAATGATGTATGTTTGTACAAAAGTGTATATGTATGTGTGTATGAATATGTGTATATATGTATGTATGTGTATATGTATGGATGTGTGTATTGTATGTGTGTATTGTATGTGTGTATATGTATGTGTGTATATGTATGTGTGTATATGTATGTGTGTATATGTATGTGTGCATATGTATGTGTGTATTGTATGTGTGTATTGTATGTGTGTATGTATGTGTGTATGTATGTGTGTATGTATGTGTCTATTTATATATATTTATATATATTATATGTATTTATATGTATTTATATGTATTTATATGTATACATACATGTATGTATGCATGTGTATCTCCGATATATTAATACATATTGATTGTTGTTATTTTTATTATTGTTGAACAATTTAGATTTGGATAATTTGCCATTTTTATGGTTTCAGAAATGTCTTCTTCACTTAAAGCATAAAACAACAACAATAACAACGACAATAAAGCAAAGAAAACAAAAAAAAAAACAGAAGAAGAAAAGAAAACCTGAAGGCATGCATGGATTTTTGATTTTTAGTTTTGTTATTAACATTTAAATGTAATGCCAGAGCCGAAGATTCCATTCCATGTCTACTACTGAGTGAGCAAAAAAAAAAAACATTACAATTATTTCAGCATAATTTACCGAAAGCTTAAAGAGGAAGCATTAGCGATATCGATTGTCTTACTTAAGAGAACAGTATTTGAAGATATAATGAGAGAAATCTATGCATTCAGAGATCTGGAATAAAACAAACTAAACCTCTTCAAAAAAAAAAAAAAAAAAAAAAAAAAAAAAAAAAAAAAAAAATTAATATTAAAAAAAACATTAAATAATAATTATAGAAAAAGAGGAAAGAGAAAAAACTTCTTTTCTCTTCGTCTTTTCATATATTTATTCTATGAAGCATTTTCAGTACATACTTGTGTAGCAAAATGTCTCAGATATCTTTTATCGAAATGATACTTAGGTTTACAACTGTGTCTCTGATGTTTTTTCCCGACATCCGAGGCTTTATAGTACAAAGATAACTATGCATTTACTATTCAAAAATATTATCTATTCCTGTATACCCCACTACTTTCTCGCAGTTTTAGATAAAAAAATGATTTCTGTAACGGAAAACTTATTAACGATTTGTGGTTGTGCAAGAAGAGACGTATCTTTTGACTATTGTTAGAAGAATGGAAGCCTCACTTCACCAGCCAGTAAGTAAACGATTGTATCCACTGCTAGTCAGAAGGAGTAACGTTTAACTGATTACAACAGAAAGAAAAGCATGTTTCAATTTAGTGCTGCTAACAATTTTTGGGCGAGGTTTGTTGTAGGGAATTTTGTGTTACTAAAAACTTACAATATTACGACAATTGAAATATTCCACCAGTTTTTCGCTTCAATTTCACCAGTAACTATTGGTAGCATCCCCTAACGATGGTTTCATCGGAGTCAAACGTAATCTACCGCTCATAACTGGCCCCTACCCCTAATGATGTCGCCATGTATAATATATTCAGCTTTATCGTCCATGTCAATTCTTCGCCTAGCCTGCATGACGGTTAGTTGTGCTTTGAATATCTTAATCGAACCAATGTTCATTACTCGTAAGGATTTCACAGAACCATCTTTCGAATTAAGCAGCAGATGTAAAGTTTCCCGCAAATGACGGGAATTTGATTCGTAAGGTGACCTTTTCTCAATCGAGAATATCTTTATGATGTGGACACAAATCGAATAATGTTTTGATGGGATCTCATTGAGAAATCCCCAAAAACCTATGGTGTAATTTCTACATTTGTCATGTACACCACTAAAGGCAACTATTAGAAAACGGCGGAGACAAAGTTGTAGACATATAACAATATTTCGTCTCCCCGCTTTAATATTCATTATCAATAATTATTTGTAGAATGCTTTGTAATCTTGTTTGTGAAATTTCACAATAGTAAGTACAGTTCTCTGATTCTGGTTAAACATGTCTACTCATAGATATATGTCACGAAATCGTTGATTTTGTCCCTTCATTTTAATTAGAGCAGTATTCATTGCAGTATATTTTGCAGTAATGGTGTCAGTAGCCGCTGAGGCATTCATTGTTAAAGTTTTAATAATATTCTAGAGCAGTGACTAACAATTCTTTTTACCCATGTCTACACTCGCACATTCTCATACATCTGCAACACAATTGTATATTTTGTCTGTTCATTATATTTACTGCATTATTCACGGTTGTATTTATTACACTATTCATTGCAGTAATCATAATAATATTTATTGCTATATATAATTGCAGCATGCAATAGTATTTTTAGTATTGCGGGTACAAATTAATTTGGTAAGTTTTCAAAAATGGCACTGACCATTAAGAGTATTTCATAGTGACAGCTGATTTCCGTGATTTCAGAAAAGTTCGACTTCCGTCACTGATAATGAGTTTACATCGTTTTAAGTTTCATACAAAAACCTTGTCTAACTAAACAGCATTTGCGGTAGATTTTAGTTCTCTGCTTGAACTAGAAGAAATGTCCAGCTGAAGTGCATCACATGTTTGTGGAAGTTTATGGCGACGGTGCTTCAAATGACAAATCAAGAATAATGATTTCAGCGTTGAATGGTGAATATGGTGGCATTACCGGATAAACATCTGAATCAGAAGGAAGATAAGTTTTGCCGAATTAAAGAAATTGAGTATCTTATCAAATGAAACCGAGAGACATTGAAAGGCGATTTTTCACTTATGAGCAGATAATTTAAAGACAACGAGGAAAAAATGTTTTATATCGGATTGTGACTTCGGATGAGTGAGAAATAGATATTCTACGACCACCCGAAGAAGAAATAATATTAGTTTGGGGAAAAGGTAATCCATCCAATCTTATAAGAACTTCAGGACTTTATTTAACATTTCGAATTGGAAAATAATGGATCCATCCAATCTTATATGAACTTCAGGACTTTATTTAACATTTCGAATTGGAAAATAATGGATTACCTTTTCCCCAAACTAATATTACAGTATGGCCAATCGAGCAGTGCCATCGACCTCAATATTCATACTGTAGTCTGAAAGTTATGCTCTCTACATGTTGAAGCCAAAAAGGGTACTGTATGCTATAGACCGACAAAAAAGACCTGGCTGTTCTTTATTACGGGCGATCAGTATAAGCTAAGATTGATTCGTTTCGCATTACGAGAAGAACAATCGCAATATGAGCAAAAACGTGATAAAATTATTTTTTTGCATGACTATGACCGCCCTCATGCTGCAATAGTTAAAAAAAAAACATCTAGAAACGTTCAAGTTGAATGTTTTACTCCACTCGCCGTATTCTCCAGACATTGTTTCTATTGATTTTTGATTATCCCAATGGATGCAGCGGATTTGGCAAGTGACCGGTCCAATTCATTCTTCGAAACAGACATATGGCCTCTAACTTAGATCACCTCACAAGACGAAACATTTTTTCGAAATGTAATTCGAAAATTGCCTGAAAGGTAGAGAAAAAGTAGTATCCTGCAATAGCCAATGCTTTGATTAATCCTTTCATTCACTATGCTGTGGCATAAGTGCATTTTTGAGCATAAAAATGGATTGAATTAATTTGTACTCCCAATAATATTTCAGTGGCTCTATTTAAACTCATTTACATTCTCGCATGTCTAATATAAAATATTGGTTTGGCAACTAAGAAATTGCCGATTTCTTTAATAAAAAGTTTTTTTTTTAATCTGTAATGTACTTTCCATTTTGTTCGATGACCTTTTGACATCTCTCTGACAACTTGAAAATTCCATGCTCGTAGAAAGTCTGATCTTTTTCGGCCAAAAACTGAGTTAAGTGAGATTTTACAGCGTCCTCATCGTTGAAAGTTTTACCGCAAAGAGAGTTGGCCAGCGATCGAAATAAGTGGTAATCCGATGCCGCAAGATCAGGACTATATGGTGGGTGTACCATTAATTCCCAACGAAGATCCATCAATTTTCGCCGAGTGGCCAAAGAAGTGTGCGGTTCAGCATTGTCTTGGTGGAAAATGACACCTTTACGATTGACCAATTCTGGTCGCTTTCCCTTGACCGCTGCATACAATTTGTCCAATTTCCGACAGTAAACCTTCGAATTAATGGTTTGGTTCCTTGGAAGCAACTCAAAATATACCGGACCTTTCCAATCTCATCAAATTGACAATAAAATCTTCTTTCGTTGGATAGGTGCCTTTGAAGTCGTTTGCGATGACTCATTAAACATGCACCACGATCGTTTTTGATTGACATTGTTGTACACAATCCACTTTTCATTTCCAGTGATGAATCTTTTTAAAAACGGATCGAATTCATTGCGTTTAAGCAATAATTCGCAAGTGCTAATAAATAATAAAATAAATTTGAAATGAAATTATCAGGAATCGAACAACTCCGCAGCTACATAATTTCTAGAATATTTTCCCTATACACATATATAGAGCGAGATGAATTTTGCCGCATTTATGCGATACTTAAAGTATTGCCATCAAAAAAGCAGACAACATGACAGCTGGCAGAGGTTCAGGGTTATTAAAAATTCAACCCCACACAGCGACTAGAGTTCGTTAATAAAATTAAGAAACAAGAATGAACGGATGCTGATTTTTCGACATAAATCATCTTCAATGCTAAGGTTCATTTTCATCCTAATATAGCTGGTTCAGAAACAATCCACAAAGTGCCACTGCAAATCTGGAGAAGCTATCAAATGCTTAGTTATTCTTATGATACATACTGTTGGATGTCAAAAACTGAAACCCAATACTTTACAATCCATATAGACCAGTTAATGCACAATGCTAAGCAGTCTTCTTTGATGCAAACTGGAAGAGTTCATTGTCTGGGATATGCGATTTGAATAAAATGGCGCAAATGATCATGCTTTTGAAAACAAGCTTCCATAAGAAGCCCTCTAAAGGGGCACCATTAGATAAGACAGTTAGTTATGTGAGGTTATGTAATTACCTCTTTATCTATCTTTGCTCTCTTAGATTCAATAAAATTTAAAAAAAATAAATAAAATTACGATTGAAAGGCTGAACTAATTTCATATATAGAACCACATATAAAAGCGGACGATCGACAATGAATCCGAGATAAAAGATTACTGAAATAAGTCAAAGTCTACCCACCATTAACAGTTCTAGGATTCTTACTTACGCTTACTATATAGTATCGATCTATTATTTGAATCGAAATCGAAAAATGTCTACACATTAACTTAGAATGAAGGGCATTCAAAGTTCATCTTAATTCCTGTTTTTTTTTTTAAATCGATTATTTTCAAGAAAACATTTTCAAAAAAAAAAAAAAAAAAATTACAGATATTTTCAATTTATAATGCATATTGCAAAAGAAATGGTTTTACTCGATTCAACTCAAATCACGTGATGTCACAATGAAGCAAAAACAATATTATAAAAAAAGAAATATATTCGTTTGTATATACAAATTTATACACTGAGTTCAATAGCATGAAGAATTGCAAATGTTGTTATCCGCAAAACCGAAGAAACAACCACAACAACAAAACTTTTTTTTTTTTTTTGTTTTTTTGTTTTTTTATTGAATTTATCATCAGAAAACGTAGTTATGTTGCCAAAGAAAAATTTAACAAAAAAGAATCAAAGCAAAAAAAAGAAGAAAAAAAAGCTTAAAAACTAAAATCATAAGTAATCGTACGTACATGCATACACACGACAAAAGTAAACACGATGAAACTACAAAAACTGGGCGACAACTTTAGGTTTTCTAAAGCGTCTTTGATGACTCTGAGAACGACGTTGTTCGGCTGACAAAGAATAAATAAACAACCGGCCGGCCTGTTAGTTATTAAAGCCAATTTAGAAATTATAGATATTAGGAGAGCTTCACTATATTGCAACAGCAAAGCATTTATAGCAAACGTAAAGATTGACATAATATGCCGGCTTCTGGAAAAATATTTTAAAAAAAAAAAATATTTAAAAAAAAAAAAAAAACTACATTCGCAGACATTTTCTTTGTAACTTTTGCTTAATGACCTCAAAGCAAGTCGTCATACAGAGTCAGTCTCATGGTTATGGCCAAAGTAGTAAAGTTGTCAAAAGCTCATGTGAAAAATTTTATACTTAAACATAAACCTTAAGCTACTCACATACAGAAGCAATTTCCTACAAACTTGTAAATCAACATATTATGGATAAATTTGAAATGTAATTAAAAACAAATAATCGCATTAAGCAGAATATTGGATACGCTTACCTCAAAAAAAAAAAACAAAAAAAAATAAAATATAAATTTTTTAATAATACGAAGTATTAGTTATTTAGAGAGCAATTGATCTTTTAATGGACCAATTGAACCTATTTTAGATTAAATTACTTTAAAACTCTTTTTTTTGCGTTAAAGATATATTTTCGACATTTTTCAAACTTTTTTTTGACACATATTTCAGACATATTGATTGATAAAGGTTTGACAAGGCTTTGGCTTTGATTCCCGCCCTTTAAAAAAGCAAAAGAAAAGAAAAAAGAAGGAGAAGGAGGGATTTCTTTTATTAAAGTTCAGAACCTCGAAGTTTAGTTAATTTGGCAAACTTTCAAAATAAAGACCGTACGATCAGAGTACACTAATTTAATTTTCTACTTCGAACATCCACGGATTTCCAGAGAAGAAGAAAAAGTTCGTGACATCATTTCATCTAAATTTCTTTTATTTTAAACTAACTTTAAATAAATCGAATATGCGCTCCCATTTGGATCTATAACTTTTTGTCTATCTATTAAGATTTTAATGCTATGACGATTATGTAAACGTTTGATGCGAGAATAATTTTTCCACTGAAATGCTACCGTGTGCCATCCATAATAGCAGTTTTGCAATATTAATGTAGTTCGTGATTCCGATTTGTCTTAATAAGAATATAAGTCCATAATACGAGTTTGAAAGATTCAATTGTCATCTCCAAGGAATCCAAAATAAAAAACTACATATACTATAGTTTAATCAATAATAATCACTTTCGTCAAAGTTTGCAAAAGTCTGCAAAGCCTACTTTATCTACTGAAGCGATTGCCTACCAGTGCAAGTGTATATAAAAATTGACGTAAACAGTTCTTTCATCCGCAATAATTATTGGTTTGAAAAATTAATTAAAGAAATAAGAAAATTTTATATATAATGTCGCGTCTGATGTGGTCGAATCTTTTATCCCTGAAACTTTATTTAAAATAAAATAAAAAAAACCCCGGAAAATAAATATAAAATTTCGATACTCTACATAATATTAGCTGGGAGTAAATGATTTTTTCCATTTTTATACAAATACCGCCCATAAGATCATCCGTATAATTTTCGTGAAAATATTTATCGTTGCATCTGGTGTAGTAAGTCATGAGGAAGAAAAAAAAGATTTTTTTTACTTTTGAAAAAGTTTGAAAACCGTAATTGAATTGTTAGAAAGCGCCAAAAGCAAGTCCCAAGTAGCGTAAGTGGGCGATAGACTTAGTAAAAATGCCAATAAAAGCTCTTATGATCTAATTTATCGCGTGCCATCAATCATATGTTACCGCAGCTGAATTGTTAAGAACTGTCACAAATCAACCCACAAGCAGTATATGTAGGTTCAGAATTCATTGCGGTAGACTTAGTAAAAATATCAACAAAGACACTTTTATGTTCTGAATTACTGATTGTCTTCAATCGATTGCTGTAGATTCATTTACATATATATGAAGATCAAAATAGAAATAAACAAAAATATATTCTCGAATTATCTTCTATTATAGGCGTGTGCTTTGACCGAATCCGTTTCATTTTCAATAAATTGTGACAAAAAAAAAAAACATTTCCAACCTCTGCATTAGATTTGAAGCCGACATTTTGATGTTTGCAACCGCAAAAATATTCACCATATACATCCATCCAAACGGACAGACATACCTAAATCAGTCTAGAATTTGGCATTGGCCAAGAATCCATATAAATATATATATAAGTATTTTTTAAATCATTTGATCTTCTTCTTCCAGATGTTATAAATATTTTATGCTGATCGGGGGCTATAAAAATCTGAAATTTTAATTTACTCTCACGGGAGAGTAAAGAAATTGCAAACTCCCTACCATTTCCACATGAAATTTAAGTAGATAGCACTGTTCTCTGACGAAGACAGGATGTGTCTTCGTGTGATACCACCCATATATACATATATATATATATATATGTATATGTATATATGTACATATATATGTATATATATATTAGATATGTGCTAACAGTTTAATAAAAAATATCATCAAATCATTTCAGTCGACCAATCAATCCATGTGTGATCCCTTATTAATGTATGCTTAAGGTAGTGAGCATTTAATATCTCTGTCCGAAATGGAGTAAAGAGCTTCCTTGATTGTTATTTTTTTTTTTTGTATACCGAATTTGTCAACTTGTTTTTTAATTGCTCTGCATGAATTTCTCGTTCAATTTATTTTTTATACATTTGCTTTTGATTTTTTTTCTTTTTTTGACCAGCAATCGCAGTTTTTATATATAATTCAAGTCGATTCTTGTTAAATTATTTATATATATATATATATATACATATGTATATGTATATTTAAGTATGTCTGTATATGTATCTGACAATTAATAGTTGTTATTGCATTCTAGGAAACACATATATTACAACAACAACTAGTCGGATTTACTTGATCGCTCATGTTGAAATAATTAAAACTGAGCGAAATAGCAGAAGAAATAAAAAAAAAAAAAAAACTGCTACCACAAGATTGCTATTGTTTTTGTTTTCCTAGTAAATATGAGTTGAAAATAAATTCTTATAAAAATAAATAAAATAAAAAGAAAAAAAAAAATCAAAATTTTTAATGCGAAAATTTCTCAATGATGTGTAAACTAAGGGATAATATTACTGTTTACGTGCAAAGTATTATTACTTTTTAAGCTTAGAATGTAGTTCAAGTTAAGGGGAAAGAAAGTTCTTTTTTTTTTTTTTTTTTTTTTTTTTTTTTTTTTTTTTTCATTTAAGAAGGTTTACAAAAGAAAACAATACATTAGAAGGTTATGCAGCAATATTTTTTCCATTTCACATGATTTAAAACCGATTATGGATGCAATTGAAGAAGCAAGCAGATGCACAGTTGTCGTTATTTACATCAAAAAATTCTTTCTTCTCCTTTGAAAAATTTTAATTCTGTTCAATAATAATCATTCATCATTAGGTAGTAAGTTGTGAAAAATCATCTCTTCTTCTTTCTTTCTTTCTTTTTTAAATCAAACAATTCGCGTTACTCTGAGCTAAGTATTGCATGCAATAATTCATAACATAATTCATGTTATGTTTATGGCAAACAATTAGAACCGTAATCTTAGAGACAAGCGTTCATAATTGCGTTTATTTTTCGTTCATTTCAAAAGATGACTTCTGCTACAAGGAAAATAGGATTTTATGTTCGTTACAACAAAGGAAAAAAAAGTCGAACGAAAAGGTTCCTACCTACCGTGTTAGAGATCAAAATACTGTAGCAAGAATTCAGCAATTTTTTCGTTAAAATAGATAAGTAGATTTAACGCAACGGAACGAACGTCTGCAAATAATAGTTACCATATTGTGGCATTTATCTCATGGTCTGTACGTACGTCCTGTCCATTCTTTTTTTTTTTTGTTTTTTTTTAATTTTTAATTTTCAAAGATGCACAATTAAAATAGAAAGTTGTAAATATATTTCTCTAAAACGGACCAATGACTTAACACAAAAAAATAACAAAATGCATTTGCTTTCAAAATTGTAGCTAGCGTTAATTTTAGTCAAAAATTTCCCAAAAATTTGAAATTATAAAATAAAAGAAACACAATAAAAACCATAAAGAGTTAAAATTGATAAGCATTTGCTCTGTGACGCATAAAACTTTCTTATTCATGTAAAAAAAAAAAAAAAAAAATCTAAATCGTGTAAAAAAAGTTTTAATCGTATAAAAAAAATCCTAAATACAGTGTTTTTTATTTATTATTAATTATATACATAAAACATTAGTTAATAAGCAGCCAACATGAGATAACGTTATAAAGAGACACAATTTAATTGAGTTAAACAGAGTGGAAAAAAATTATACAATATGAAGCAGAGACAACAAAGAGAGTAAAACTAACTAATTATTTATAAACAGTGATATTAATTTATGCTGATATTTAAATTAATTTAAGGTAAATAGTGAAGAAGGTTACCCAATTGGGACTTGATAATATTTTCAGTCTAACAAACGATATCTTGTATAGCATGAAATGGAAACATAATTTAATAAAGAATTAACTGAGTTACTGACAAATACTGCAGTGTATGGGCAAAAACACTACATGTAGAGTTAACCCCTTTCGGGTAAAAATCGCCATTTTATCCAATCTCGCCAAAATATCTCCACAATTACGAACAGTAGGTGGAAGGCGAAAAAATATGGGCAGGCACCAAAGAGACAGACAGACAAGCGAACTTAACCCGATTCGGAAAATAATCTTGAATCGACATAATTAAATGTAGAAAAAAAAATTAAATGTAGGCCTTTTTTAAGTCGTTTTTGGTATTAGATACGTCTGCTCAAACTTAGTATATAGTTTGAAAATTCTTCCTGTTTCTAGCACAAAAATAAGCAAGTCCTTTATCTATAGCATACATACGATGCGAAAATTTTGTTGCCTGCTTTTAGGATAAAAAAAAAATTTCTGCCAAATCTCTGCGTAGAATCAGATACAAAAATAAAACAAAGAAGAAATTTATATCCGACTATACCGAATCTTTTATACCTCTATAACACCTTTGTCCCTAAAAAAAAAAAAAAATCTAAAAACTCGATACTCTATAATAATGGGTAGGCGTGGTAAATATTTTAATTTTCGTGGGATACCGTGAGTTTCTATTTGTAGTCTATAAAAATAGTAAGCACAACATCTAGAAAGCAGAGGTATTTTTAGACTGCATTATACTGCAGCCTTGTTCTTCGACCGATTCCGACCATTTTCACTACCAACCTATGTGCAAGAACTTTCAATGTTTTAACCAAATTTCAGATATCCAAATATCTTAAATTTTGTGATCAAGAAAATGATTACCCCAAATATTACACAGGTAAGGCAGACAGATAAACGAATAGATACATGGATTCTTAATTTGATATTAGTCAAGAATAAATGCGCCTTAAGGGAACTATGAAGCTTCTTTCTGAATGTTCTAAAGATTTTCACAAAAAAACACTAAGTTCCAATACTCTTTTATATCTGTTGGATGTGGTCGATATTTTCCATTTTTATCTAGATACTATAGCACAGGATAGCTGCTAGCGCAATATAAGTGGAAATATCTTTTAGGTCTATCTGCTATAGCTTATGAGCAGTAAGCAAAAAAAAAAACTTTTTTTTTCAAGACATTTTCCCGGTTTTTTTTTGGCTTGCCTTCCGGTTGATTTGACCCGCTTTCAATACCAAGCTACATATTAACAACTTCCAATGTTTTCATCAAATTTGAAGACGATATTTTCATTTTTGGGTCCAGATGTGCCACAGGTATTACATTGACGGACAGATAGGCATGTGGACACACAGACGGACCGAGACAGACGTACGGGCAAGCTTAAATTGATTCTGAATTGGATGCTAACCAAAAATATATATACTTGATGGGATCTCTGAAGCTTTCTTCTAGTTGTTGCAAGCATAACAATGAAATGAATCTCCAACCTTTGGTGATGGGTATGAAAAAGATTAGTTATGTGTTGTTTGTTAGCAAACGGACAAACAATATTGACTGTAAACAAATCGGACTTTGATTGATGTCATGTAAAAATTCGCCTTAATTAAATAATAAATAAAAAATTCTAATTCCAACAGATCCTTCCTTTACTCTCCAAAAATTCTAATCACCTTAGTCAGATAAAGCTACATGTTTGCTATGTCAAGAAGTCTCATAGAAGAATATGTTTTTGACTTAATAAATTAAAATATTTCGAATTCTTTGGTCTCATTTTTCCATTATAAGAAATACAATAAAACTTACTGTCCTACATTTAAGAGTGAAAATATCTAATTAAAAAAAAAAAAAAGAAAAAAGAAAAGAAAAGTAAGTAAGAGAAGATCGATCTCTTTTACAGTAGAAAGCTTTAATTAAAATTCTTAAATGAACTTAAAAGCAGATGGTTGCCTACTTAAACAACTTTAATTATTTTGAAGAATATCCAATTGGTCTTCTTGCTTCTAAAACTTGTTGTTTTCTTTTAAAAAGTTGTTTTAAATTAATTAAAGAATAAACTAAATTAACGAATAAGATTTAATTTAAATACAAAAAAGTTGGTCTAGATTCGTTAGCCACCACCTTGCAATGTATACCTTAGAAATTAAAGGTGATATTCATTACAATAGAGATCTTAGAAAACAAAAAATAAATAATAATAAAATTTATTCAATTCAACAACGACGACAACAACAACAACGACAACAAAATAAGAAAAGATAAAAAGGGAATACCACCTTAAGTGTTGGTTGATGAAAAGGCAAATGAAAAAGAATTTCTTATGTAACTCAGGCAGCAGCATTTCCACAAATACAATAAATATCTTAAGGGAAACACAAAGTTAATGTAAAGATAAATTTGAAAAAGCTTTTTATAGACAAATATGTGTAACAAGCGAAATACCAACGTAAACTAACTACTCAAGGACGTATAAGATGAAGACATGAAAACGACACAACATGTAAAGCAGTCAAACTGGATTCCTGCAAAGATTTTTTTTTTTTTAATTTTTTTTCTATACATTTTTCCTTTTTATTTTTATATATATATGTTTATATGTATTTTTTTTATTTTTTTTTATTTTTTTGTAATAAAACAAAAAAGAAAAACTAAAATAAACAAAAACAAAATACTGATGCTGAAAACTGATGATGACGATGATGATGATGATGACGATGTGAAGAGTGTTGCTACTCAAGGAAATCAAATATAAAATAAATTGTATGGAGGACAATGAACGACGAAAGATATATTGTAGTTGTTGTTATTATTGTTGATGGCTCGTTGTCTGACTATACTAGACGAAAAACCAGACCAGACCAGACCAGACTAGACCAGACCAGACCAGGCCAGGCCACACCAGACCAGACCAGACCAAACCAAACCAAAGCAGAGCAGAGCAGAGCAGACTACACTAAACGAAAGACAAGACGAAAAGCGTTATAATAGTCCCGCATATAATGGTAATAAAAATCGCAATAACCAAAACCATGACACGGGCAGCAAGTATAGAAATCTTTTAACTTAAGGAAATAGAAAATAAATAATAAAATGAAAGAAAAATGAGAAGAGGCCCAAGAAAAATAACAAAAACAAGTTTTCCTTTATAAAGAGACTTTGGTGAAAATATAGGTGAAATTACGCGAAATGTGTAACCACATGAGCCTGACTACTATAAGTGAATGTATATATACGTGTATATATATGTATGTATATACGTATGTATATATGTATATATAAGTATGTATGTATGTATGTATGTATGTATGTATGTATGTATGTATGTATGTATGTATGTATGTATATGTGTATGTATGTATATGTATATGTGTGTGTATGTGTGTGTGTGTATGTATGTATGTATGTATGTATGTATGTATGTATGCATGTATATATGTATGTATGCATGTATATATGTATGTATGCATGTATATATGTATGTATGCATGTATATATGTATGTAAGCATTTATATATATATAACATACATAAGGTATATAAAGGAAATTACTAAGAAACATATATACATATATCCATACATACTTACATACACACATACAAACACACACACATATATATACACAATACAAAAAAGTAGTAGTGAACAAATAAAAGGTAAACGAAAATGCAAGAAAAAAAATCAACTGAAAACATGTTGCGGTCTACAAGATCACAACAACAACAAATTTATTAAAAATAAGAAAAGAAAAGAAAAAAATAAAATAAATAAATAAAAAAAAATACAAGAAAGAAGATTTAGGCCACAAAACCAAAACACACATGAAAAATGTAGGCAAACTGGGAGAGAATACAAGGAATTCCCGGTCACTACACACACACACACACACACACTGTCACTTACTAACATATAAGGTCTTTTTAGACTTTGTAATGAGAATAGTAGTATCCTTCTCTCTACACTATCTACACTACTTATGACGCAATATCATCAAGTTTAAGTGAATGTAGTTGCTTGTGTTGGTTAAAATGAAGGTAGATTTCTTTTTTCTTCTTCTTCTTCTTCTTTTAGACTATTTATGCTAAATACAAAGAAAATTATACTTACGAATGAAAAGTAAAAGTTCATACATAAAGTAATAGAATATAATAGTGAGTGGCTGAGAAGAGCTCAAACGACAATGATATCTGAATTTTCCAATAAAAGTAAATAACGATAACAAAGTCGTATCATGTCATATCTTTAGGTTAAAAAGTTTTGCATATAATTCTAACGAAATTTAATTTGCATTTAATTTGTTTTTTTTTTTTTTTTTTTTTTTTTTTTTTTTTTTTTTTTTTTTTTTTTTTTTTTTTTTTTTTAAAATCATCAAAGTCAATTAAGATTAATAATAATCATAATGGTGGTTAAAGTTTAAAATATTTTCTACAACTATTTCGTAGATATTTTTATTAAGAAACTTAACCAACCAGAGGAGCTTGCCTTATGACATTACATTATGCACACGTAATGGAGATGATACTAACTAAAGGAAACTTTACATTACATATATCAGTTGTGTTGTATATTAAGCAGCAAAAAGCAGACGTTCCATATGAACATTAATTTCCCTTCACATACTAATTAGTTGTATGGAGACTTATGATAAATAACTTAAACTTTTTTTTTTCTTTTTCTTTTCGAGCAAAGCTATAAGTGTATGATAATGAAACGAAACACAACAACAACAACAACAAAAACTTAAAGACAAGTTCAAGGCCTCTTTCTTTGAATTTTTTTCTTCGTCTTCTTTCCTTTTTTTTTTTTGCCAACATTTAATGATTTCTATGAAATTATGATTAATTATGGTTAATTACAGTGTTTGATATTTAAACAAAGGAAAAAGAAGAGAAAAAAAAACTCATTCAAAAGCAAGCACACACGTGGACTGACACTCTGTTGTTATCTTCAAAATAAAAATCCAACTAAACCAAACGCAGTACCATTCATTTGATTTCTATAAAAAGATTTTCTAAGAAAAACATATAAAAAAAAAAAAAATTTACAAAAATTCTTTTTTTTTTTTTTTTTGTTTTTTTAAATCCCTTACATGTCATACTATATTTTTGTCACGTTTCATTAAAATTCTTTGAAAATGATTAAAAAATTTTTTTTTTTTTTTTTTTGTTTTTTTAAATCCCTTACATGTCATACTATATTTTTGTCACGTTTCATTAAAATTCTTTGAAAATGATTAAAATATTTCTTTATCTATATTTTATCTGTTTTCAGTCAAAAGCATAACTCTACTTATCGACCGATTAAGAAGAATGACTGGCTGCCAAATTTCTGCACTTTTCACTTAAATCTCCTCTTATCTTGGATAAATCTTTACTTTACTTACTTAGTTAACTCTTAAGAAAAAAAAAAAAACAAAAAAAGAGAATCAAAACCACTTTCGTAAAATTCTTTGAAAATTATTTTAGAAAAAATATTACAAAAATTTCGTTCTCAGTGGGTAAAATTTTTTTTTAACTGCATTCCAATCGTGATGCCGCGCAATTTTTTAAACAGAAAAATCCATCCGCTATTACACTTCATCGTAATAGTTTCTAGTAAAGTCGCGTTGTTAATTTTGAATTATCCAATTATTATATTTGTTGAACTGGTTAGTTAAGCGAATTTGCTGAACTAGTTAAGCGAATTTTGTGCAATTATACAAATTACGTTGAATTATTTTTCGTTTTAAAGATTTTTCTAAAATGAAAATGAGAGCACACGCCTTGCTGCGATACTTTACACCATCATTTCGAAATTTGCAATACTTTGAGCCCTAGAGCCCAGAGGAATAATCGCATATAAATGCATTGAAGAAAGAAAAAAAATGAAAATCTGGAGTACACCATTATCATCGTTTATGATGCAAACCACAACTCAAGCTCTCTTCAAAACAATTTTAAATAATTCTTTCATTATCGCTTTATTGTTGGATGTTATGGAAGTCTTCTCTAAGGATTTAAAACAGTATCAAATAATTCCATGTCATTATCCTTATTAGGCGACCATCGCGCTTTGTCTTTTCTATTATACATTAACTGAATTATTTGCTTTCTCTTATAAGCTGATATACTACTCCAGGTTTTCATTTTAATTCCAAGTGGTCACGAAGATGCTTTAACCAATTAGCTGCGTCATTTATTTTTAAAAAGTCCCTCAGTGCTTTATTTAGTGTAGTCCTCTTACTGGTATTATAGAGAAAACGTATCACCAAATGAGATCGAAATTATCGAAATTTTTATATTGAACGGTAAATATAATGGTATTATAAATCTACGTGAATGTACCTAACACGCTGAAGGGCTTAAGATAGAACCACGTTTTTATCACACCGATCGATTCAGAATCATGAAGCCTGTTTTGTCCGTCTATCTGTTTGATGCCGATCATGAATCATGAAACCTGTTTTGTCCGTTTATCTGTTTGATGTCATATATTCAACCTACAGAGCTCAATTTTGATTTTATGGATTCGTGAATAGTCGCGATATCTATATAGTATCCTTCGAACTTATTGAATGAAGTATTACATAAACTTTATATATGAAAATCGCTCAGAATTATGAAGTCTGTTTGTCCCTCTATCTGTTTGATGTCTGTCATGTATTCAACCTATCAAGCAATGGTGGCGATATCTATATAAAATCCTAGGAATTTATTGAGTGAAGTATTACATAAACTTTATATATGAAAATCGCTCAGAATAATTGTTTGTCCATTGTTTGTCCTGTTTGTCCGTCTATCTATTTGATGCCCGTCATATATTCAACCTATATATCGCAATTTTTATTTTATGGATTTTTCACTAGTCGCATCCTACCAACTTATTGAATGAAGTATTACATAAACTTTGTATATGAAAATCGCTCAGAATAATTAAGCCTATTTGTCCGTCCATCTGTTTAACGTCTGTCGTGCATTCAATCTATCCATCAATAGTGGCGATAGTTATATAGAATCCTAGGAACTTATTGAATGAGATATTACATAAGCTTTGTATATGAAAATCTCTCAGCTGTGTAACTGAATAGAAACTGACGGCAAAGTCACCTCGACTGGCTGGCTTACTCTACATGAAAACGTATATGTAAGTAATAACAGAACAGATCGATCTGCTACCTTCGAGAATTTTTCAAAAACAGTTACCAGCTTTCAAAGAAAAAGGAATTTAGTTTACCACTAAAACTTTAAATTGCGTTAATAAAAAACCTGTAGAATGAATCGCTTCCGATTGCTCAATACAACAAAGCAGCAAACTTAAGGAATCAAAATCGTTCAAAAAAAATGTAGATTAATAGTTTGAGATACAAAGAAAAGTTTACTAATAACTAATTACGTTTAAAGAGGTTTTTAAAAAACCCTAGGGAGTAATAATCAAAGTTCTCCACTCAATTTCATATAAAAAAAAAAAATATGTTGGAAAATAAAACATATTTAAGCACGAAGTTATTATATAACTCACAAAGAAGAAATCTCTGATGCATATTTTTTAATGGTAAAAAGTCAGTAATTACAGTAACGCGTATTATCACGCGTGTAATGCTGCTAATGCTGCTTTCAATTGGACAGAGCGAATGGTCATATTCATGTGTTGTACAAGCAATAAAGACATGCAATAAAAAAAATTCCGGTGTATAAATGTATCAACAGCAGTTTTACCTCAATTCAAGTGTAACTGACAGAAGTCAGTAAAATGGGATTTATAACATAAACACTCTGGAGTAAATTTGCATAAAAATAATTTTTTTTTTTTTTTTTTTTTTTTTTTTTTTTTTTTTTTTTTTTTTTAAATAATTCGCAAGATTTATCCCAACACGGTACAAAAATAAAGAAAGATTTGTTCGACTACATTTTTTATAGAAAAAAAAAAACAAAATGACTTGAAAACAAAAAAAAAAAAAGTTCAATTTTGATGCGAATCAGGCAACCGTAGGATTACCTCCTTCGAGGTTTACCGACAAAGAAATGTCCGGAAGTTATTTGAGACAAGCCAACTCTACTTAGAGAAAAAGAGAGTATTAATTTGTTCAGAAATAATTTGGATTTTGTTAAGGAATCTTTCGTGTTGCGTGAAAATTTTGAACGTTTTCTCTTTTTAAATAATGATTAATAAAAATTAAAACTTAAATAATATGTATACGGCAGCCATTTAACTGAATTTTAGTGTAGCCATCTTTAACTTTGTACATCAAAGATTTTAATTGGCGTTCTGTTTTCTGATAAAATAAAGTTCTATGGAAGTTTTGTGCAAACAAAATTTAGCCGTAAATGTTTATTGCCGGAGCTTTCTTTTATTCAGGATCTTAAAAGGTTTTAAATGTTTTTCTGTTTTCATTGACCATCTAATTCGGCATCTTATATTACTTGAAGACTTCTATTGTATCTATATCTATGCCCCCTCTTACTAAGTCTTTCGTTTGTCCAAAACTTTCTATTTCTTAAGCCTTCTATTACTTAGGATCTTTTATACAAGACTTTCTATTACTCAAAGTCGTCTTCTCTTCAAGACCTTCAATTAGACATTGTCTTCCACTAGTCGATGTCTTCTATTAGTCAAGGTCATCTTTTTTCCAACTCCTTCCTCTACTCAAAGTCTTTGATTATTCAAAGTTTTCAATTAGTCAAGGTCTCCCACTAGTCAAGGTCGTCTCTTAGTCAATTCCTTTTACCCAAAGTCTTCTATTAGTCGAGGTCTTCCATTAGTCCAAGTCTTCTATTAGTCAAGGTCTCTCACTAGTCAAGGTCTTCTCTTAGTCAATTCCTTTTACCCAAAGTCTTCTATTAGTCGAGGTCTTCCATTCGTCCAGGTCTTTTATTATTCAAAGTATTCTGTTAGTCAAGGTCTTCTTTTAGTCCAGTCAAGGCCTTCTCTTAGTCAATGTCTCATGTTTTACTCAGAGTATCCTATTATTCAAGATCTTCCACTACATAAGGTCTTTTGTTAGTCAATGTCTTCTGTTACTCCATGTCTCCTGTTAAGCTATGACTTAAGGTCTTTTTTTTATACTTCTATTAATCAGAGACTTCTATTAGTCAAAAGGTTTTATTAGCCATGGCCTTTTTTTAGTCAAGGTCTTCTGTTACTTGTCAATGACTTCTTTTAGTCAAGATCTTCTTTTACGCAGAGTCTTCTATTAATCAAGGTTTTTTTTTAATGAAGGTCTGCTTTTAGTCAAAGTCTTCTATTAGCCAAAGACGTCTATTGTACAGGGCAATACTATCACTATTTTTTTTACTTTTTTTGTCTAGAGTAGTCAAAAGTAATCTATTGCTTAGGCTCTCGGCTTGTACCAACTATTTCATGCAAGATCTTGTATTATCTCTTCCTGACTAACTGTAACCAATACATGAATTCGCATTTTCCCATTTTTTCGCGTAGTGTACTCAAAGTATTCTCCAAGTTATAATTCTGGTTTTTATATATGAAATGAATGAGAAGAACAAGATGTGTCCTATATGTGTAGTTGAAACAATTAGCTATAGGAAAAACCCGGTTAATATGTGTTAAATATGTAAAAATTGAAAATATTTTAGCATTATTTAAACAAATGTATAGCGTAACGGTTCCACATGATGCACGGACAACAAACCAAACACAAGAAAAAGAAATAATTTTTTTTTCTTCTTTGCCTGATACGTCTACTACTGACTGTTGGTTGGTTAGCTACAAATAATTTGTAGCCAATGGAAGCCACAGCAATTACAAAAGAAAAAAAAAATTGCAATAACTACTTATAGGCCAACTTAGTATGTCTTTTACAATGTATAATGTTTAACTATTTCTAAATGATTTCAATTTGGTCTGATCTCATTTGACGTAAGTCTGATTAAAGCTTTTGTGTTAATACTCTTGGTTTTCTTACTTTAAACTTGAAGATGACTTCAAACTAAACAGCATGACTTTTATTGACCAAATTAACAGCAACAACAACAAACCAAAAATGTAATAATAATAATAATAATAACGAAACTTGATTATATAGACGCCAAGAGCACACAGTTTATACTTGGAATAGATAACGAACTTAACTTAATAAGCTGAAAAATTCTATTTAAGTTCTTATTATCGATCTGCTTAGACAAACCTGCTGTTTTCTTTAAGCAAAATTCATTAAAACCATAAGCTAAGGATGAATAGATAGATACAAGCAGCACGACATTTCTCATATTTGTGTTAAATGTTTTTTTTTTTTCTCCTTTAATTTTTTTTTTTTTTTTTTTTTTTTTTTTTTTTTTTTTTTTTTTTTTTTTTTTTTTTTTTTTTTTTTTTTTTTTAAACAACCCCACAAAGCAATTTTTTTCTTTAGTATATTATGAATGCAGTCAATATATTTTTCTTATCTTTAAACAATTAACACTACGATTTTTTTTTCCGATATGAATTAAAAAAGAAGAAGAAGAAGAAATAGTGAACTACGTGTCGGTTGAAATTTTGCATAAAAATTATACCTCGTCGCTTATTTATTTATTTATTTATTTATTTATTTATTTATGTGCATATATGTGTATATTTATATATATCTATATGTATATAAATGCGTTTAGCCGAAATAATAAAAATCATGATGCTTCAACCGTTCGTTTACTTGACTTGACTTGGATTGGCTTGGTTTGGCTTGGTTTGGCTGGCTGGCTAGTTAGCTGGCTGGCTAGCTGGCTGGTTGAGTGCCTCAGTTGATTGCAAATAATACAATTTATTGCGAATGCAATAAATTTATGATTTATTTAGTGTAAAAATCAATTATAATACTGTAATAACGTCGTCACGTACCACCAGCTCTTCGATGCATGAGGACATACCTTTGCTCATACGTTCGCGCGTACATATGCACATCACAAGTGGAATATTTTAATGTAATTTTCTTTTTCTGATTTTTTTTTTTTATTATTTTCTTTTTTCTTTTTTATTGCATCTTCATTTATTAGTAAGCAAATCAATGAATGATGAGTCTCTTTTGCTTTGTATGGGCAAAAAAGAAAAACCAGAGCATTTTTTTTTTTTTCAATTACTGACCACCTGGCCTTCCCCAGCGACCCAACGAACCATTGAACATCATCATATTTTTCTTTTGCCATTTTTTTCCTTTTCTTTATGGAAAAATTGATTTTTTTTTCTTTTCACTTAATTCAATTAAAAAAAAAAAAAAAAAAAAAAAAAAAAAAAAGAAACTGTGCCTCTGAAACCATATACTACAAATGCAGCTGCAGCAGCAGCAGCAGCAACAGCAGCTACCGTATATTTCGAACAAACACAAATGGATAACATATTTATGAATATGTTTATATGTAATGTGCCTATCTGGTATGGCTATTAGTAGCATTTTCTGTCGATACGTGCATCGATAATTAGTGAAGAAGGCCTAGTTAGTTAATTTACTGAATTATGGAATTTCCAGAAATTAAATCATCAAAGAAGGTCAAACACCTTTAAACTAAATATTCAATGATTATGTTACAATCTGAAATAATATTTAGCTGGAGTTTGAAAATTTAAGTATAAAGTATATACATCAGTATATATTTAAAAAAAAAAACAACTAAAAAGAAGGCAAAGCACGGGAATATCCAGTCTTTCGCTAGGAAAGTAAATTCCTTAAGTTTATTTTTCTTCTTCAAAGAAAAATTTACTTTCGATCTTTTCGATAAGCTAGGAAAAATCATTAAGAGAGTGAGCTAAGAATTAGGTCCCTTATTAAGATGTCGATTCGAACACTAGTTAGGAAGTCCTGATTAACATCACAAATATTTTTCTTCATTTAACTTTAACGGATGGGAGAAGAAGTTAGACGTCTTCTTAAATGACTGACTGAAATCTAAGCCACCAATAAAGTGTTTGAGTAACATTGTGTCTACATCACTGCCTTCTTGAATATCGTCCGCATCCATTCAATTGCTCTCTATATATGATATATATATATATATGATATATGTATGACATATATGTGAGATTTGCATGATATATATACGATATATAAATGATAAATATATGATAAATATATGATAAATATATGATATATTTATGATATATATATATGTGACATAATTAAATTAATCAATAAGAGGACTAAGAATAGAAATATTTTTTCCAACATCGATTTACGCCATTTTCCTGTTGTAGCCATTGACTTGTGTCACAGTGTCCTCTCGCTCCACATTAAGTAAACGTGGTGCCCACTTCGAAAACAGTTTTCTCATGATCAGACTTTCACAGCAAATGGCGGAAGCTTTGCCTTTTGATATCTTTAGAGTGTCAGCTATTTCTTACAACTTCAAGTTTCGATTATCGATAACTTTGATGTTTTTTTAACTTTGTCTGATGTAACCGCCTCGTTTTGATATCATCGATGACCGTATGACTCCGTTTAAAATGGAGAAATTGTCGAAAAATTTTGTCGTTTTCGTCAAAGAAAAGTTACAATAACACTTTTCAAGCTAATGTTGACGTTGCCTAGTATTTTCCTCTTATCAAAAAGCCGCTTTTAATCAGGATACCACATTTAGATTAGATGATGCTAGTGAAGTTATTTTCATAACTTTTGATATGCTACTAACAGAATACTTCTCTTGAAACGTAACTGACTCTGCTTTCAAGCTGACTTTCAAGAAACCTCATATATTATTATATTATTAATAAATGTTACTCGGCAATATCTATATAAAAAAAAATGCAATATTTTTTTTTTTTTTTTTAATAATCATTATGTGAAAAGCAGAGATCACCAAAAACTAATGAGATAATTGGCCGAAAGTAATTTGTAAAATCAAGAAAGCTCTACTTTACATAAACAATAAATTTACTTTTTGAAAATTACAATTTATTTACTAGATGGGTTTTAGGTTAAAGATTTAATTAATCCAATGAATCAATCATTTTTATAAAAACTTTTGAATGAAACAATGAAGTCAGAAAAGTGTGTTAGACTAAAGTGTGTGCGCAACATTCTAAACTTTTAAAGGATACTTGTTGAAAATTCAAAAATTAAAGTTAAAATCGACCTTGACCGCTAAGTGTGAAGAAAAGTTCACAAAACCGCATATATTAAAACAGATGTGAAAAACAACTCACCTGGTATTAAGGAAAAAAAAAATATAATTTGATAATAAAAACCTCACGAAATGAAGTTGAAGGGAAAAAATCCAAATTTACAATTTGTAAAGAAGCGAAAATAAACCTTAAAAATATAAAATAAAAAAAAGAACGAGAGAGAGAGAGAAAGAGAGGGAGAGAAAGAGCGAAAGAGAGAGAATAAACCAGTTTATATTAATAACTGTGTGCCTAACACATACAGATAATATAGACAACGCGTAACATGGCCATAATATTAAAAAGGGATTAAAAACAAGAATACCTTATAGAAAAGGACGGCGTGAAATTGGCAAAAAGAGAAAAAGAGAAACCGAAGATGAAAGAAAAAGGAACCGAATAAAAAGAGAGCCAAAGATCGAGGGCGAAGCCAATAAAAGCAGACAATCGGACAGACACTATTTGACTACGTGTCAGCAATAATTAATCAATAATAATTGAACAACAACTGTATGATACGAGGTTTGCGATGATCAATAAAACTAAAGTTAAAAACAACAGAAAAAAAAAACAAAAAATAACAGCGGCGGCGACGACTGGTAGCTGCATGAAAAAGTGAAGGGCTTGCTTGCTATACCATATCATGCATACACATATATATACATAAAGGAAACTTATGCTTAAAAAAATACAATAAATTAAGGCTACGAATTTTTTATGCAAAGATTGAGAAAAACAAAATGGTTGATTATGTCTTGAAATAATATATGAAATGAGCGAGAAGAGCAGATGCAAAGACATCCGGTAGATTTCATGCCTAAATACGAAAAAAAATACAAAAATTAAAGACCTTACCTTTCTCTTTTTTATTTTTTATTTTGTTTTTTTTTTTTTTTTTTTTTTTTTTTTTGCAAGATGAAATCCTTTTAATATCCAATTTACAAGTAGTCGATCATGAATTGTTTTTACGTTCCCTTTTTATATACACAAATATATATATTTTATTAATAAAAGAAAATCTTAAAAAAAAACAATTCCAAACACTAAAAATACAAAAACAAACAATTTGAAGTTTGCTTGAGGGTATAAAAGAAAATCTAAAGTAATACACAAGGAAAACCCCCCGAGAAATTGCACTTGATTTAACACAAACAATGGCGTACACACTGACACTCACACCCACTTTCGGCGTATTTAAAGCGAAACTTATGACGCACACCACGCACTTGTCTATTCAACGCCTACAAAAACCAACCACAAGAGTTGGACAAGTTTTTCGTGTTAAAAGCAAAATATGTTCTCAAAACTTTTTTTCTTTTTTTTTTTTCGTAAATTTTATTTATTTTTATTTTCTTCACTTTTATATTTTAATATAATTATTAATAGAAAAAAGCTGCTGCTTGCTGCACACGTTTATTTTTGAAAAAATTATTTTCAATATTTTTTTTTTTTTTTTTTTTTTTAAATTTGTGCAGAGAATGTGTTTCGCACAAAGAAACGAAA
>KK351269.1:8865-24368 GCA_000671755.1 Glossina brevipalpis | reverse complement strand
GACACTCACACCCACTTTCGGCGTATTTAAAGCGAAACTTGTGACGCACACCACGCACTTGTCTATTCAACGCCTACAAAAACCAACCACAAGGATTAGAAAAGTTTTTCGTTTTAAAAGCAAAATATGTTCTCAAAACTTTTTTTCTTTTTTTTTTCGTAAATTTTATTTATTTTTATTTTCTTCACTTTTATATTTTAATATAATTATTAATAGAAATATTCTCCTGCATGCTGCTCACGTTTATTCCCCTTCTATTTTTTTTTTCAATATTTTTTTTTTTTTTTTTTTCTTAAATTGTGCAGAGAATGTGTTTCGCACAAAGAAACGAAAGAAAAAAAGAAAACCGTCGTACCTCAAAAACCGTGCAAGAAATCATACTGAAGCCAAAGAAAAGCAAGAAAAAATTCCAAAACCCAATTTTTTTACTTGAATGCTCAAGCAACACAAATACCTACACATAACAATAAATACATTCGTACACACACACACACCGCCACATACTTAAATGTATATGGGTATATATAAACACATACATCCACGACCGGTAAATGCTCATATACAGTGTCAGCATAACATAATATGCCAACAAAGAGACTCAACTGATGTATGCATAAACAGTCAGCTCACTAATACAAATTATCGTGAAGAGACCTATACATGCAAACACACATAAATACTCTTATGGAACATGCTTATATGATTACGTTAAAAAGATACAGTGAATTGAAAAAGACGGTAGACAGCTCAGATTTTTTTTTTTTAAGCAACACGTTCGTCAAAAGTCCGAGTTAAGATCCGAAATTTAATGAAGTGATTCTTTTTTCCAAATTTATTTTACAAAGATGCTTCTTCTTAGGTTCAAAAAAAGTATTAATTGCTAGAATAAATTGTTCTAAAATTCTTATCCTTCTATCCTAATTAGTTAGAAAGCCACCGCTTTCTTGGATTGAAAGTTTCAAGGACGCGGTAATCGAAAAAGCTGAAGGCTAAAAATTGAGGTCTATTCTCCATTCAATCAACTTCGTAGATAAACAATTACTTACAGTGCGCCATGTGGAGCCGTGTGGATACGTTATAAAGTCAATATATTATTATTGAATCTCAGCTAACAAAGTTGCAGTGACTCTAAATCGCATACCCACCCACATGTGTCATTCACTGCTGAGAAGTAGAACTTGAAGAAAATCGACTTAAAAATTCCACATCTACATATTTGATAATTTTTCAAAATGGGTTTAAGTCAAAACGATTCTGAACAATTTTTTGATTACATTTCGGACGAAAGTTTAATTTTTATGTTTATCAGCAGTAATTAAGAATTTTATACAAAAACTATTTCCATGCTTGAAATTATAAAATAAATTTTTTCACATGGACTAAAGAATTCCCAGTAGGTTCATACTTCATGTTCGGTGTGTAGTCTAATTGATTTCATCCCTTCTCCTTATACACATCGTTTCTTCGTGTGAACTTAATTATTTAGTATATTCTCCAAACGTAATCACTGCAGAGCATTTTATGTATTACGCATATCCGCAAAAATGAACCGAAGAATTCGATTATTTAGAGGAAGTAAAAATCAAAATAATTTTCAATCTGCTTTATAAGAATATTTTAAAAACTTGATTTTTTTTAATTTTTCCAAAGCAAAATCAATTTCTACAAAAATTTACTTTTTGATATTTTTTTTCAGATCTTTTCCACTAAAAGAAGAACGTTTGCGAATAAATTTTTGAACATCAAATGAAAAAGCTTTTAAATAAATTTTCGAAGAAAAAAAATAAAACTTAAATCTTTATAAAGAAAGAAAAAATTGAAGCTAAATTAAAAAAACAATTGTAGTTAAATCTCCAAAAAACAAAATGAAAGAAACATTGAAGGTAAATTTTCAAACACCAAAAAAAATGAAGTTAAATTTAAAAAAAAAATTTCAAGGATGAATCTCCAAAAAATTTCAATTTGCTCCAAAAGCAAAAAAAGAAATTCAAAATTATTTTCAAAAAATTTCAAAGCTAATTCTTCAAAGAAAAAATACAAAACTCAAAGTCCAATTTTTTAATTATTTTAATATCTTCAGGAATTGTTTTTAAAAATTTTATTTAATATGTAATCAGAGAAGATTTCAACATAACGCTTTCTTAAATTTCCCGAAGTATTAAATTGCGATAAAAAGATTTGCTAAATAAGTTTTAAAGAAATTTTCACTTTAAAAAAAGTAAGCTAATTTCTATTTTTTTATGTAAAAAAAAAATTTCTTTTTTTTAATTTCATCAGATAAAAATATACTATTATTTAAATAAATTAAATTTACATCAAAATAAAAACGATTAAAAAAGTGCAATTCGTCTATGGTGTACCCAGCTAACTTTATCTTCATCTTAAAATAAACTCAAGACATGAATATGGAATATTGAATAGCCATCGAGACGACTTTTTTCATTTCTGTACAAATCCTGTAAGATGGATAACCCACATATATAAAGATATAAATGTTAGTTTGTGAATAATGAGTATGTTTACTCAATTTTTTTGGTTTAGACAAAAGAGGTCTCTTCGGTTTTGTATTAATTATAATTGTATAATTATACTGTAGATATATATCTGATCATTTTATCCCATTTGCAATATCAATCTACTGGAAAAAATTTTCAACTGTTTTGCCCCCAAATTTTGAGGACTTTATCTTAATTTTTGCCAATAAAAGATTATTTAACACCTGTACCTTAGAAGATGTACGGACAGTAATGTCTAAATTGATTCTAAATTTGGTAGTGATTAAGAATATGCATAATTTACAAAACGTCTTAAGCTTCCTTCTGGCAACAGTTTTGGCAAAATGAATATATTCCTCATCTTTACTAATAGATATAAAAATTAAATATTTTCTGAAAATTTTTCATTAATTGTTTAATCTTACAAATGTTTTACAATAAACAGTTTGAAATTATTACAAAAATTTGTATTCTAATCCATAAAAACTCATTTAAAAACACCTTTGAATTTCAGAAAATTAAAAATTTTCAATTTCAATAAATTTTAAAAACATTCACAATTGGATATTTTCTAATCGTATACACTGTTTGGTAAATGAATATTTAAAAAAATGAAGACACAACATGTTGACGACGACTTTGTTAATAAAATAAGCCAACCAAGCATTGAAAAAGCATACATTTCAAGGTGTTAGTAAAAACAATAAAAACAACAAACAAAAAAAACAACAAATAATTACTCTATGTCCACCCCAAAGCGAATCTTAGACACTCACCACTTAAGTTAAAAATATACTAACGACGTATGCTTGCTTGCTTGTACAGATCGATCGAAGTGTTATTAGGAGAGGACGTTCTGTTTTAAAAAAGACTTTATGGAAACTCTATGTCCCTTAAAGCGAATTTTAGACACTCAGCATCTAAGTGAAAAATATACTAACGACATATGCTTGCTTGTACGGATCGATCGTAGTGTTAGGAGGCGCTTTATTCTGTTTTAGAAAACAGAATTCTATGAAAATCTCAAAGAATACTTAAAAACTTCCAATCATCATACCGAGAACTGATCAATACTTCTTCTTCTTTTGTTTTATATCTTCTTTTCACATATCCATACATACGTCGCTTGTACTTGTTACAAATGAACTAACATAATTAGTATATTTTCATCCACCATATTAATGGATAGCAGGTACAACTTATACATTTATAGGAAAACAATTCATTCAAACAACAAATGCTTATAATGGTGTGTAGAAAAAAAAAAAAATTGTTTTTCGTTAAATGTAAAAACGAGCATAAATCGTCAACAGTAGTTACTGAAATGAGAATGTTAGCGATAAAGTGAGAGAGAAAGAGAATAAGAAAGAGAAAAAGCAGCGTTGTATGGTCAGTTAAATGCAAAAAAAAAAAAAAAAACACAAAAACAAAAACAAAAAAAATAAATATCGCAGGTAATCCGATGTACGAGTTATACTACGCTTACGGTAGAAATTATATATGTATGTGGGCCGCGTCACAATCTCTCGCATGTTATTCACACAATAAATACATTAACAACGAGCGAATACAATACTTAACAGAAACATGTGTTTGCATCTACAAAACGAATATAAGAAAAGAAGCAATCACTTATTCATTATACACTACGTATAAATAAGAATATAACACTTGATGGTAGGGTAAACCGTACGTACATACATACATACATATGTACGTATTTATGTACATATATACAGGCATATACAGGTACTCAGTACTCTTCGTAATAACATATTGTTTGAACTAGTTGTTCATTGTGTATGCACGCGGCTCGGCTCACCGTTTCATTCGATCTGTTGTATAAATGCTTGCTGGCATATAAATAAATCTATATGATGGGCTTGTGTTCCTCCTCTCTTTGACAAATGATACCTTTTTACTAAGTTATAGTAATTTTGTGTAAGTGTACTTCGTCTTCAACAACACACAATTTATGTTTAAATTTCAAGATTATTTGCTGTGTTGCACTCGTTTTCCTGAACATTGTTTGTTGTGGTCGTCTTTTCAATCGCACTATAGTGTTAATTTTTATTGCACAATAAGTAGAAAATTGAATAATTTTGCTTATTTTAATTTCTTTCTCTCTCTCTCTCTCTCTCTCTGTCTCTCTTTTCCTTTCTTTCTCCCTTCCTTTTTCTTTCCATCTCTCTCTATCGCTTTCTCTCTCTCTCTCTCTCTTTCTCTCTCTCTCTCTCTCTCTCTCTCTCTCTCTCTCTATCGCTCTCTCTTTCTCCATGGCGCTCTCTTTCCCCATCGCTCACTCTCTCTCTCTCTCTCTCTCCCTGTTACTCCGGCTATTCGACACTTAATTCCCTTTTAATCTTTTCACATAAGTTCAAAGGGCTCTCTCTACTGCTTTAATGCATGAGAATTTATAACACCAGTTTAGTGATTGAGTAATTTTTTAAATTGGGAAAAAAAAACACAATAACTACCAATGTACACAGCAGCTGCAGCATCAAGCAAACTAAGCATTATTTTCAATAAATAAATTTAGAAAAGAAAAAAAAATTGATTTCAAAAATTTACTTTATATTTAGTTTCAAGAATTTCTAATAAGAGTTTGTCTGTTTTAAAAAAAAAAATTTCTTTTAAAAAAATCTTTAAAAAAGTTATTGAAAAAACACAAAAGTTTTCGTACGTAAGTAAAAAATGTAATATATCTCTCTCTTAAGACGAATTATGAACACCACCGCCGCGACCACCGTTTCAAGCGATTGCATATAAAAAGTTCAAAGAATTTTTATCGAAACAAATCTTAGCTTAATATCAGGACAATGAAAATTCTAAGGATAAAGCTAAATTCATAATTCTAGCTTAGTTCTTTCGAACATAAGAATTCCAATATTAGCTGTCGGGCAAATAAATATGATTAAGAAATCGGCTCAGATTTCTAAAGGGATCGAGAGTGCTACCCATCCCTCCCCACCATAACAAATCTTTACCCGTTCTTTTTAACTATGGCAAGCGATGTGATACGAGAGAACGCGAAGCTATTATGCATGTGATATGTAAAGATTCAGAAAATTGCTGCACGTCCCCTCTTTTCTACGCCATCACGTCTTCGGTAGAATTCTAAAAATACACATTTTTTAAAGCAAACACGCATAGATCATGTAATTTGTTACTAATTTTTTACTTTTTAGCAAACCGATCGATCAAATTTTTTTTTATCATATTTTTTTTGTCCCCCAACGCATGAGAGTATAAGCGCGGCTTTATAGGGGCACCAGACTTAGCCTTGTGATATAAACATTGAAAAATCTACAGAAAATTTTCTTCCTCCTCCCACTCATGCCGTGTTCGGAAGAATCCTAAGAATACACCGTTTGAAACAAATACGCGTACATAAAACCGTGTAATTTGTTACTGATCCGATCGCACAAGAGGTTAGTTCCAAATTTTGAATTTTTTTATTTTCCAGATTTAATTAACTTTCAAAATTTCGATTCGTTTTAAAAAGCCATTCGTTTTATTTACTATAGTTGATCACGCTACGCTGACCATATCGATTTCTAAATTCAATTAATAAAATTCAGCGAAAAAAACACTTTCCTCTGTTACCTATTGTTTACCTCAATTTCATCTTTAAATATAGAAGAATGATCTAATAATACAAATTTCAATTATATGATCGCAAGCTATTCAACTATTTATATACTTTTCGAGATCTTTAGCAGATGTGCTTGAATGGCCCAATATTACGTCATACTCTATGTAATAAAAACTATATGTAATTCTAACTTTTCAAGTAAGAAACGTACTTTGTTTTTTCAAACTTTTAGAAAGAAACTTCTTATAGCGTGAAAAACAAGTTATTTTTCTATAGCATACATATGATACAAAAATTTTGTTGCCTGCTTTTGGGATTTAAAAAAAAAATGCTTTCTGCCAAATTTTTGCATAGAGTCAGAAATAAAAATGCAAAAAAGAAGAAAATTATATTCGAAGAAGAAGAAGAAAATTATATTCGCCGAATCTTCTATTCCCGTCAGCTTTATCAAAAAAAAAAAAGGTTTATTCCATACTGCTGGATTTTTCCTATTTTCATGAAATACCGTAAGAATTTTTATAGCGTATAGTCTATAAGTTGTAAGCAAAACACATAGAAAGTGGACGTATTCATAGCTTACACTATATTGTAGGCGTGTCTTTTGACTGATTTGGCGTATTTTCAATATCAACGAGCGTGCAAGAGAACTTTCAATATTTTTGCCAAATTTAATATAAATAGTTTAATTTTTGCAACTGGTAAAAGGCTTGTTAGAGATATTATGGACATAGATAAGCAGAAAGACAAACGCACGGACGGCCTAAATGGATTCTGAATATGATACTGATCAGAAATATATACAATTTATGGGTTCTTTGAAGCTTCTTTCTAGACGTTAGAAACATTCCCACAAAAAAATGATATTTCAATATTTTGTTATATTAAATGGGCGTGATCGTTTTTCCCCTTTTTGTACAGATATTACAGGATAGCTAGCGCAACCTATTTGGACACTTGTATCGATCAATCTGCTATGGTTTATGAGTAATAAGGAGAAAATAGATGTGTTCCCTGTTTGAGTTGTACTGTAGGCGCCGATTTAGACGATTTTCAATGCGAACCTGTGTACACGAATTTCAAGACGATAACTTCATTTTTGGTGTCAAGAAAATGTTTACCACTGACGAACAAGCGGACATGTTTAGATTGATTGTAAATTTGACACTGATCAAGACTATATAAATATATATACACTTCACGCAATCTCTGGAACTTTCTCTTGGGCGTTACAAACACAATGAATGGCGTGTAAAAACAAATATGCTTAACGTGTAGAAACAAACGATAAAATTGCAATCACTAGTAGACGGTACATCATATTTGGTGCATGATAAAATTTACATAATTCCAACTTGAAAATTAAGAAATTTGTTTTTTTTTTTTTTTTTTTCAAACTTTCACAAACTCTGTGGCTTTGTTCAGCGTAAGAATTAAGAAATTTTGTGTAGCGATTTTAGGAGCAAAAAAATGTTTTTTCACCAAAATCAAAAAAAAAACTGTTCCTTGTGCTTAGAAGGAAGACATAAAAATTTGTCATATTCCCATTTCTCATTGTCTTTGAGTAATTAAGAGACTGGATATGTCTATTGATGACAAGATAATCGAGAGAGAGAGAGAGAGAGAGAGAGAGAAATCGTTGTGCTATAATGCTTTGAGTAGAACTTCTAAAGCTTAAAACAAAAAGGGGGAATCGTTAATGCCCAATAATGATGAACATACTAAGCCGGCAAAATATTTTGTTAAGTGCGCGTCATCAATTGAACGATCGGAATGGTACTCATGTTCGTTGTCACAAAAACCGAAAGAAAAAAACTAAGGTTTAATAATTAAGAGTACAAATAAAAGTCTTTTCTTTGACAAAAAGCAGGCCTATACTAGAAGGTTTTGTTGAAATTGTCAGATGTAACACATAATGTCGTAATTTTGATCATCTAGTAACAACTTCACCTTACATTATTAGGGCCTGTGTATCAACGTCAGAATTTTCTCGTACGGGAATGTTAAGTTTTTCTTTGCCAAATAAACATCATTTGTGAGAAATTTTTAGTTTTTCTGAGGTAGTGGAAAAAAAATAGATGCAGGTGTAGTTATACAATAATGTTAGGCGTGATTCCACAAATTCCGGTCGGAACATTAGCCGATTTTTGTTCGCATCATAGTTAATCTCGAGTGAAAATGTCACGAAAATTCTATCGCTAAACTTTCGTCAAACGATAATGTTTATAACATTAAAATAGGCCCCATATACTCTTGATTATCCAAAGATTTTGCGTCCAGTCAATAAAGCTTAGGCAACCAGGCAGCCAGTTAAGATAATCAATTGAAGAAAATGCTGTCTCACAGGAAGTTTAGCTTTTAATACATCGAGTGATTTATCCCCATCATTTCTGTTAGTTCGCTTTTTTGCAGCTGCGTCGTGAACACAAAACTTGCAATAACTTTTAAGCAAACGATTCAAGCCATTCAGTTTTGAGCTAATATTGTTACTCATAAACAATAATATTTATTGCTTGCGCTTCTGCAGTCACGCTATAGACTGCGTAAATTTGTATGGAACAAGACATCCAGTTTTTCACTTGTCGATATGATTGCAAACGACCACAATTAGATATCAGCGCACGATAAATCTTTCGTGAGCAAAGTTTTATTCCCCAACACCGCGCTTCGTACTGTGAAGTCGGAAGATTACGTCGGAAATCTTGCTTGTCTGTGTGTCTGTTAGACACATGTCAATCCATTTAGTTTTATGTTCAACCTACAGATCGCGACTTGCGAGATAATTTGATGAAGTTTGAAGTACTGATGTATTTTCGCGCAAAGACAAACCTTGTTAAAAATGACTCGGTTCAGACCACTCCATAAGACCACATTTTATTTTGAAATAATCGTTATGACACAAAAGAAATACTGAGAATTTCTCGACAAAAAACTCTAGATAATAATATCTCATCCAAATAAATTATCGTGAAAAATTTTAGGTCGAAAGACGCCTCTTCCTTTCGTATGACAAGAATCAGATTTGCAGATTCCAGCTTAGTGCCCCTAATGTTTCCTAAGCGTGCTTTGTTATAAGGGGTCAAATTTCGCTGCGTTGAAGACTCACGACATTATGACTTTTAAAATATCGCCCCGGTTTTTCAACGCTATTTAATCAGTTATTGTTGCAGCGTTCCTTAATGATCGTTCCATTTGATTGGAACAAACTATAATATACCCCCATCCAGCTGATCGCCCCAAATGGGGCAGCCATGGATGTTCAGTTTTATCGTCCATGTTAGTGGACTTCACATCATTATCGTGCTTACTTGTATTTTAGGTATCCTAACCCAAGTACTGTTCATCTCTCCTAAGGATATTGCAGCACCATCTTTCGGATTAAGCAGTGAAAGCAAAGTTTCCAGCTAATGACGACAATTTGGCCCGTGGAATTTGGAAGAGTTTTATGTTGCGAACAAAAATCAACTAATGTTCCGATGGAACTTCGTTGAATAACGCTTGAACTTATTATTGTATGAAGTCTACATCTGTTTATTTCCATCGTTCCAGAAAATCTAAAATTTCCCGCAAACGACGATTATTCGGGACAAAACTTGATAGGAAGAAAATTTTTGATACTGATACGGACTTACTTAATACTTCAAAGTTATGTTGTTACTAGATGACCAAACTTACGATATAACATTTTGATTTTAGATAATTTCAACAAAACTTTCTGGTGGGGCCATCTTTAGTCAACCTATTTGTACTTCTAATATAATCATTATTGTAATATTACAAAACTGCCTTTTGTATTTTTCCTTCAGACAAAGTTCGTATCGTTAGATCGCGAAAAACTTAGATTTTATTTGCAATCTCAATGATTTTTACAATTATTTAAAGGAACTTATTTCTCTAATGCTTGTTTGACTCGAGTATCATTATTCCGTTCTCAACGTACACCTCCATCGGCATACAAGAGTCAGTATAACAACTATCAGTATAGAACTCTTTATTACGACTGAGCTTTTAAGACTATAGATTACAACTCAGTTCTTACAACTCTTTCTTTCGACTAACTTCTTCCGAGTGTTTATTACGACTGACTTCTCTTACGCCAAATGCTTCGCCAAACGTTGTACCTCACTCTGCTATGCCTGTTGGTACTTTGCTGCTGGATTTTACGGGAATACTTTGTCAATCTTTGATTTTATTAACGCTGCAAATGAGCCTTTTTACGACCGCGGCAGCTAAAAGCATTAGAATGAATTTATTGGCGTATATTTTGTCAAATTTATTGTAGTTGAATTTTACAATTTTGTGATTTTCGTAATAATAATAATAATTCCATTCAAACTATTGCTCAATTGTAAAATTTTAAAATTGAAAACCTATGTCTCGTAGATGAAAAATATGTCTAAAAACTAAAAATAATTAAAAAAAAAATACAATAGTTGAAGGAACCTTTAAAGGAAGACTTTAAAAATAAAGAATTAATTGTGAAATGTGCGGTTTTATGAAGCAAAATAAAATTTGGAGCCTATTTTTAGGAGAAAAATAATCAAAAGCTCAATGGTTCATCGATTTGTGTATTAATTCAACTCAAACTTAGTTTTATAACGTTATGAATTATGAATGCCGCTTTATTGGCTACTGATCCAAGCCCTAACGAAAAACTCAGGTACAAAAACTAAAGTATCCTTTTCTTCATAAATGGCGTCCTACAGACCACATCGGTTAGTATTTTTTAGATTTAAAAAATGAAAAAGTTTTTGAGTATATGTAGACTTATGTGAAAGAGAATAAAATTTGGAGCCTACTTTTAGGAGATATCTATATTTAAAAACTGAAAATTATAAGAAATTCCTTCAATAGTTAAAATCAATCTTTATAGTAAAAATCTATTCAAATTTTCTGAGCTTAATTATAAAACTTTAATTGTTCCGGAAAAAAAAAATTATGGATATAAAAAGAAGTTGATAAAAAAAAAAGAAAAGAAAAGAAAAATTATCTTTCAATATATTTTTGATTGTGACAGCACAAAAAAACTCTATATTCGCATTAAATTTGATTTCAAAAAAAAAAAAAAAAAAAAAAAATTGCAAAAAAAAAGATTCAAATTAAAAAACAAAGGCTTTTTACTTTAGGTAAAAACTAAAAAATATCTTTCAAGAAAATTTTAATGAAAAATTGATTGGGATACACAACAACAGGGAGAAAACCAAAACAAAAAAAAGCGACAACAAAACGTTCAAAATATCTTTACATTGATATAAAGGATGTGTTATGAACTAAGAAACGAAAGACAAAAACAAAAAATAGTTTCTTTATGAAGTAAGAAAAAACTCTACGTATGTGTAACGTTTGAAATTCAAAACTTAATTGCACAGGAAGGAAGGAAAACTTGCATTTTTTTTCTTCGCTTCCTTGATGATTGTTAGAGCTGTTTGCTGTTGTTGTTGTTGCTGTTGTTGTTGTTGGTTTTTTTCTTTCTGCCGTTTTATCCACAAATATTGATTGAACAACGCATTGCATATGAAAACGAAACGAAGAAGAAGAAGAAGAAGAAGACAAACAGCGGCAAGCGAGCAGAAAAAAAAAATGGAAAAAAAAATAGACTCTGATACTCCATTACGGCTGTTCTGTAGCAAGGAATGAACGACTGACTTTACATATATAAACCATGTATATATGTATGTGTATATGCGATTCCCAAGAAAAAAGCCTTATTACTGTTGTTGCAAGGACGCAGAAAATGACAAGTTTGACATATGCATGCATACACTTACACACTCTCACGCACAACAAGAAGAAGAATAAGCTGAAGTGAAAAAGCTTCTGCAAGTGAAAAAAAGAAAGAAGTAGAATAAATATGGGAAAAAGAAGGAGGGAGAGAGAAAGAGAGAAAGATAGAGAAAGAGAAAGAGGAAGAGAGAAAGAGAAGGAAATGGAAATGCAGATGATGCTAAAGAAAAATTCGATTATCTACCGAAAGAATTGTAATTAAATCAGAAACACTCGTATACATTTACACACACACACACACACACACAAACAAACAAACACGTAGAACAGTAAAGTACAAGTGTAACCCAATAACGAGAAACCAAATATATATTTAAAAAAAAAAAAAAAAATTATTATATAAATGTGCAAGTAGTGTACGTGAGTATATACAGGAAAAGTGGGAAAAAAAAAAAAGAATAGATTCACTACTTGCAATGTATCCTTTGAATGGTTAAACACAAGAGCGAGGAAAGGAAGAACTAAAGATCTGGGTGTGAGTGGATAGTAAAATGTGTGAGGAGTTACAGACAAGCCAGCAAGCAAGCAAGCAAACAAACAAACAAACCAAAAATAATAATAACGAATTGAAACGAAGAAATACACTGAATATAAAATCACGTAAGTAAACTAATACCACACACAGGAGAAGAAAAAAATTGTAAAAAAAATTGTTGGAAAAAATTATTATTTTTTTTTTTTTTTTTAAATATGCGAAGCAACACTTACACAACATATACATATGAATATATCAGTATGTAAAAGTTCTAGTGTCTGATAGTATTAACACCATAAAAGGTGGACAAGAGAAGGCTACCATATCGTGAAAGTAAAAAGAAATGCAAATAAATAAGATTTGTTTTTTTTTTTGTATTTTTGTATTTTTTTTTTTTTTTTTCAATCTTATCAAAGCGAAGAATGAGAGAGAGTGAGACAGAGATGGAGAGAGAGGGGGAAGCAAACTGCTACCCAGGCTGAGTGTCAAATGTATTTAAAAAAAAATTACAAAATAGAACGAAAAAAAAAAAAATAACACTCTTCTTCTACAAGTATTTAGTACAAAACATAGGGCGGGATTAGCATATAGAACGGACACAAGAGCCGCATATATACATATAAACTGAAACTATAATTCCCTTGCAAGGAAAAAAAAAACTAATAGAAATAAAAATTGAAAGAAGAAAAATGGAAAAAACTGCAAATATCCAGCACAGTATTATGTATAAGTCACGAATGTGGGGGATGAGGTGAGAGTTGGGAGCAAGTAATGGCAAGAAAGGCTTCATTAGTTGTAAAAGAAATATACGAAAAAAAAAAAAAAAAAACGAACGAAAAAATCGGGAAAAAATACTGATAAGCATACAAGCGAGAGTTTGGAGAAGGTAGAGTAGTGTAAGGCGAAAAAGAATATGGTCTGCACAAATCTGATATCATTGTAGTTGTTAATGAAACTTCTACAGTGCACATAGACAAGGCAAACGTACACATACGTATGCATGTAAAGAAGGCAGGATTCTTAAGGGAAAACTATAACTTTACACCGCTACCTCTTTCTCTCTCTCTCTATCTCTGTCTCTCTTTCGCTCCCTTTCTCCCTTCCTTCTTCCTTGTAGATATCATGTATTTGTTGGTCTTTCACTGACCATCGGAAGAGTTATATAAAATATATATATATATACAAGGCCACCCATTTGCCCATCTTATGAGTTGTGTATTTCCCATTAAATATCTTGTACACAGAAACAGAAACAGAAGCAGAAAATAAAAGAAACATTACTTCTTTGAAATGAACCAATAGTTGCAAATTTTTTTTCTTAACTAATGAACAATTGTTTCAGAGATCTTAGAGAAAAGGAAAAGAAAAAATTAGATGTTTTCTTTTTTTTCTTTTTTTTTTTTTTAAATTAAACTAAAACAAGTAGAAAAAAATATTAAAAAGTTGTAAGAGAGATAGATAAACAAAAGAAAAAAAATCGCAAAAAATTTAAAGTATTTGTAAAGGAGAACATAAAAAAATTTTGTTGCCTGCATTTAGGCTTAGAATCTAACATCTTTTATAGTATACTTTTGATTAATCACTCTTAGACACTGCAGTTACTACTTCAAATGTTCACCGCAAAGAAGAAAAATTAAACTTCAATCGTAATTAAAATGAAACCATATTGGTTCTGGGATCGAATGAAACAAACAGGTCTAGAATAAATAATTATTATAGCAGATAAAGAGATATAATTTAATCTTTCTCGACACTTAGCGCTCCTAGTATTTTTTTTAAGGTAATTTTATGCAATTATTCTTAAAAAAAAAAAATAAAATAAAATCATTCAAATGTCCGTCTCCGAAGCCTACAATTTAGGTGCAAATGAAATGAAGTTTACAGGGAATAACGAACCAAATTACAATAAACACGATAGGTTTTGGCTTCATGCTGCGAATAAGAAATCAAATAACAATAAACCCGATAGGTTTTGACTTAATGCCGGTACAAATAGATGGCACAACCAACTTTAAGGTAAACTTGAGAATTTTTAGTATTTCTTTTTAGTCTTAATTGATTTCTATTATCTATTTGACTTTATATATGAGACGTTTTTGGTAATCGAATAAAAAATTCTTATACTACTAAAAATGGAATAAAAAGTTCTTCAGTAAACTGAATTTTTTTTTTTTTTTTTTTTTTTTTTTTTTTTTTTTTTTGAAAATGCTCGTCCCTCCTATGTAGGTAGGATTTTCCTCCTTTCTCTAAGTCTTCAACTATTGTTTAAAATACATCAAATGGAAAAAATTAATAGCACTCAGTGATTGATATCAAATGATCATAAAAAAGTTTCATTACAATTTCATTACTCGATGTTTTCTTTTAGTTCAAAACGAACGAACGAACGAACGAACGAAGTTCTAAGACAACATTCAAATATAAGAAAAGGCAATCAAATCATAAAAATACACGCTGCACTAGAGATGGACAGAACTAAACAAAAAAAAAAAAAAAAAAAAAAAAAATTGTTCACAAAGAATTCTCATAATGAAGAAATGACACTCGAGTAGTAGGAAGAAAACGGCATCCTGGAGAGTGCAGCAATGACTATATAAAAAAAAAGAAGAAGAAGAGAAACTGACTACATGTCAAGATGCAGCTAAACAACAAAGATGGCATCAACAACAACATTAAGGCAATACCAACTATGACATCAATACCGAAAATGGTGAAAGAAAAAAAAAATTACCAACTAACCGAACACAATCCCCTCTATACAGAAAAAAAAAAAAAAAATTGCTAAAGGAAAGAAAAATGATAGAAAATAGACCGAACGTTGCTTAGTAGTGGGAAAAGACAAAAAAAAAAAAAATGCTTACACATACACAAATGGCGGAAATGAAGTGAGATGTCAAAGTGGAGAGTGCGGTAAACACGACTTAAAGACCAAAGAAACATTAAAAGGACGCCAGCGAAATATTCGAGAAAATAAAAAACACAAAAAAAAAACAAAAAAAAAATATTAAAAAAAATATAAACCTCCTATGAGGTGGGCAAGTAGATGAAAAAGGATGGATTTGTTACGCGAAGAACAAAACTTACAACACAAGTGAAAAAAAGAAAAATTCAACAACAACAGTAGCAAAAAAAAAAAAAAAAAAAAAAAAAAAAAAAA
>KK351268.1:319064-343592 GCA_000671755.1 Glossina brevipalpis | reverse complement strand
TATTTTATATCGTATTGAAACGATTTTTGTCAAGAACTATTAAATATTTTTAATTTTTCTTATAAAGATTTTTTCAAAAGGGTCCTTATATGAAGTACTGGTTAAAAAGGTGGTCTCATCCAAATCCATTTTTAATAGTGTACGTCCTTGGGCCAAAATACAAAACATCCATGTGGCAAATTTTATCAAAAGATCTGGAAAACTGCGACAGGCTTTTGAATACAAAAATACCTAGACAGATATTGGACGGACAGACATACTTATAAACAGACAATTTTAAATTGACTGAGAAAATTATGTTGAGGTCGATATAATAACATGTGTATCTTTCTTAAGACTTTCTCGATGTTACATACATCCGCACAATCTTAGGATACCCCACATCGTCAGTAGTGCACATTTAAAAAAAAAATTGTTCAAAACCTTGGCTTTTAGTTTTTATTAACTTTTTTATACACGATTAAAAGTTTTTTTTTTAATAAGATTCGAACGATTAATTCTTTAAGCGCAAGGCACCTGAGAATTAGACTGTAATTGTAATAAATAAATTGAAAACAAATTTGAAAAAATAATTCAAATCAATAAAGAAATAAACCTTCAGCGAGCAAATCAACTAATAGAATTGAAAATGAAATATAAATGAACATATCTGAATATAAAATGTATCTGAAGGATGTCATTAAAATTGTAAGTCGGCAGACATCTAATTTTGCTATAATTTCAGCTTTTCTTCTAGATATTTCTTTTTATTCTAAGGTTGTAAATATTTATTAAATTAAATATAAATATACGACAGAGTAGACGACAGTATTCACACCCAATAGGGCTTCACTTTCGTTTGCTTACTTTGAGGTTATGTCTTGAAATTTGCTCTTTGTAGTTTTTAATACAGTTTCAAGTCGTAAACTTTATAGCCTAGAGATAGAACTATACAGGTTTCAATAACGCTGATGCTAATCATTTATGCTATTTTTTTTTTATCGGAATATGTTTTCTCTAATGAGAGCTTCACTCAGCTACTTGTGGAAAAGAAATGGAAATTTTCGAATATGAACTTCGAACGGTTGCGCCTGGATCTGAAATTAGGAATTGTACTCCCTTAGAAAGACCTTTTGATTGGGAAATCAAGTTGTAAGAATTTTCTCAGAATCTCAGACGTGACAACGCCCAAATTTCAAGGAAAAATGTTTTTGCGAATAATGATCTTTTCCCTTCATGTTCTAAAGAGTTCGGAGTGATTATTAAGCAAAAAAAAAAAAAAAAATTTAATTTTCTACAAAATTTTACGGTGGTTTCCACTCTTAAATGAAAAATTCTATGATCTGTAAAGTTTTGCACGAAAACATTTTATGTTCTGGAACAAAAGTAAACAAAAGTTAGGCGAATAGGTGCGGCTTGCGGAAGTTTCAATTTAACAGACGAAGGCTCGCGTTTGCCCCTATTTGTTATGTAAGCTTACAAGTAATTTTTAATAATTTCTACAACGGCAGATCATAATTTTTTTATATGTAAACACTTATTGTTTTTTTAAGAGAGATCGTGTATGCGTTCTTAGAGTTTATCAGCTATTCTGAATAATGCAAATAACGACAATCTATTTTTACTAACTTTTCAGAATCTTCAAAAAAGTAAAGTATCGACTGCGGAAATGTTGTTTGGTTTACCGATGCAGGATACGGGTTTTCGACGTTATCCATTACGTTCACGTTCTCGAATCATCCAATATGCCATCACTTTGTTTCTGAAACAAAACGATCACGAGTACTTCCAAAGTCTTAAACAGAAATTATTGGAATATTATCCACCTCTCCAGAAAGATGCCACCTCTTCGACAAGCCAAGATAAATCATCGATTACATATATTTTCTATCCGGGCGAATTTAAAATGTGGGAATTTTTACCATTAACTACAGCGTTTGTATTACTTTTCACGTACGTGTACTTTTCGGTACGAAAAATTGATATCATACGATCCCGTTTATTGTTGGCTTTATGTGCAGCGATTACCGTTTTCGGTAGCTTGGTCATGTCGTTAGGTTTGTGTTTTTTCTTTGGGTTAACTCTCAGTTTACAATCGAAGGATGTGTTTCCTTATTTGGTGATACTGTTGGGCTTGGAAAACTGTTTGGTTATTACACGTAGTGTTGTGTCAACTGATGAGACATTCGACGTCAAGATCAGAGTGGCTCAAGCTCTTAGCAAGGAGGGTTGGCACATTTCTAAAACATTGCTTACAGAGATTACTATACTGACCATAGGGTTGGCTACGTTTGTCCCAGTTATACAGGAGTTCTGTATATTCGCCATAGTGGGCCTGTTATCCGATTACATGTTACAGATGTTATTATTCTCGACGATTCTGGCCATGAATATCAAAAGACCTGAGTATTCAAAGGAAGCTAAGCAGTTGCCAAAAATGATGATGTCCTTCAGAGTGGGACCAACTTCTTCGCCAACCAATGGTTACGGTTCTTTGGGAAATAATGGACGCGTTGATTTTCGTTTTTTTGGCAATTCTGCAAATTCTATGGCTAACGGTGGGACGTGTGGTAGCGGTTTTTCATCACCTAATTTCGTACACGGAGGATTTCATCGCTCACAATCGCATCCGAAATTAGCTTTTGGAGATTTTAATAATCCACCCAATGCTACTGATATGCCTAAACGGTCTTCTATAACTTTAAGTACCAATGGCGGTATGGGCACTACAAATAATCATGATCGTATACCGAAACGGTTAAGAATTGTCAACTTTTGGGCTCGTACACGTTTCTTTCAGCGAGCTTTTATGGTCTGGATGAGTGTTTGGATTTGTTATATTGTCTACAATTCCGGTTACTTGGAAAATCTTTTTGTTTTGGATAGCAATCGTACTGCGGCTTTTGGAGGTGAGGAATTTCAACGTAATTGGGAAGCAGGGCGTGGTGCAGTGTCCAGTTTTATAAATAATGTGCAAACAGTTTTACATGCCAAACCAATAGAATCGCACATTTTGAATGGCAAATCAGTAGTACCAGATAATGATCAAGATAAAACCTCCGGAAGACCCAGATCGAATGGCTATGCAGGTAAAATATCAAAAGAGATATTTCCATCTTTCCTTTTTCATTAAAGTTCAAATTTTTATTCAACAGAACGTTTTACCGAAGGTCAGGTGAATGAAACTGAGACAGAATTGAAGCGCTTGCTATATCCCGATTACGAACTAAATTACTTTCTTTCAAATTTTCATTGGTCGACTATAATGAAGCAGTATAACATGTCATTAAGGGGTCATTATATTACCCTGTTACCCACAATTAAATTATCGCACGCCATTAATCCTGACCAAGCAATTCTCATCAGAAATCCCAATGAGAAGTTAGTACAAAATTTCCAATGGAAAGCTTTGGCTGCTGCTTTAGATCCTCTAGACTTTAATGATGATGATAGTCGGGAATCACCTATTATTATGCTTGGTGGTGCCCCATTGTTTCCTAAAAGCCCTATGGAAATATTTTTCGCCATAACTTTGTGTTGTATCAGTGTGTTTGTATTATGCTACACTATGGTAGTTTTTTATCGCTGCATTTGTACACGTAACTATGCAGAATGGCGTTCTAGCTGGAATGAATGTTCGGAGTTTTCTCCAAATACTGAACAAATTTTGGAAGGCGTGCCTTCGCAAATTGCTGGTCATAAACATCGTATAGAATGCTTGGTGTCAGATGGGTCGAGCATTATTAGTTGTTGTTTGAAAGGACAAATTAAAGTTTGGGACTCACGTAGCGGTGAAAATGTGACAACCATTAATCGCGGCGATAGGCAAGTAACTACGTGTCGTGAGGATGGCGCTGTAATGGTGCGCAAACTGAATTCATCACCTGTGTGGTGTTTAGATAGTTTTGATAATTTAATCGCGGTTGGTTGTGCGAACGGGCGTATCGAGTTTTGGGAAATACCGGGTGGTGTTTTAAAGGTGAGTAATTAAAAGTTTTAAAAAAGCATTAATTATTTTTTCTTTTTCTTTTATTTCAGTGCACTTATCATGACAGTTCAAAGAGGCATCAAGGCATTACACACATACATTTAAATGGTGACCGTGTGATAGTAGCTCGTTTATGTGGACGTTTGGATTTTTATCGTTTGGAAACTTACTATAAAGGGAAGCAAATTGATTGGAATTTTACGTCAGCCTATAGAAGGAGTAAGAAAAAATTTCACATTCATAGGTTTCAATTATTTTGATCAGTAATAATCTTTAACTGATAGCTCACGTTCGAACCAATTCTACCGGTAGCATCAGCATCATGCAGCAGCAACATCAGCAGCAGCCACAACATTCGCAACAGTGTTCGACGAGTCAAACGAAAGAAGAAATGAAATGCACACTGCAAAGCGTGCGTTTGGCTCATCAACAGCCTATTACTTGTATGGAAGTCGTGAATGGTATGGTGTTTACTGGAAGTCAAGATCATACTTTAAAGGTGAAACACAATATTTAGAGCGAATTTTTTCTTGCTAATTCCTAATATGTTTTTAATTAAATAATAAAGGTCTACACTTTAAATAATTCGGATATTGAATATACCTTGCATGGCCATTGCGGACCAATAACTTGTCTATTCGTGGATCGTTGGCAACCCGGCACCGGTGGTTCTGGATCACAAGATGGTCTCTTATGCGTATGGGATCTACATACAGGCACTTGTATGTACAGCATACAGGCTCATGACGGGGCTGTCAGTTGTTTGGCTTGTGCTCCAAGTTATGTTATTTCTTTGGGTACTGATGAGCGTGTATGCGTATGGGAACGTTTTCAGGGTAATCTTCTAACAACGATCAATATATCAAATGCTTATTCAAATCTGCTAATGCTGACGCCTTCTCTACTGGTTACTAGTAAAATGGGTAAACATTTCGGTAAATTTAAATAAATAATTCATAAATGCTGTATTTTATCTACTTTTAAGGATCTCTTATTGTTTGGGATGTACGCACTGGCGAGCCAGCTCGTGAAGTTAAGTTGGATTTTGCGAATATGCAATTGTGTCCTAAAATTATGATGCTCGCTTCTGATTCCGTAGTCTGTGACTATGGAAATGAAATAAGAGTCGTACGCTTTCCAATTGTAGCCGATAAATGTAATTAATTTTATAATAATCTGTCCACACACTTTTTTTATATGGTTTATTAATTTTGTCATCTATACTAAGCATAAAATGCATAAAATATTGTACACTTAAGTGCACACTTGTCTTTTCTATTCATAAATCGAGTTTTCTTTTATACCCACCACAGAAAGATATCTATCATGATAAACTTATATATATTTTTATATAATTCAATTGGAGATTCTATAAAGTAAAAAGTAGTTTTAATATTAATATAATCAGATAATTTTTTTTTATTCCCTCTGCATGTCTTATTAAGTTATTTTGAAAGTTACAACTTCAGAAAATATTAATATAAGTTGGGCCAACCCACAAGTACCGAAAAAGTTAGACTACAGTAAAAAAAAAAAACTGTGATTTGTTTTTCGGTACGAACTAAAGCAGGAGCCAATCGATTGAAATTTGGACAATTGTAAAGTCTTATGAAAAAAAAATAAGAATCGATGCTCTCACTTGAAAAAAAAAAAAAAAACAAAAACAACTGTTGTTAAACACGGTGGTGGGTACCCAAAGTTCGACCAAAGCCGGACATAGAATGTTTATTTATTATCTTAAAGAATTTATATAAGTGATAAAGTTGTCTTTAAGCAATCTCGATTAAATTTGTTTTATGTATTAAACTTATTATGATAATCAAAAAAAACAAAAAAGCTTTATATTCTATCCTCTTATTTTATAATAAATTTCCTATTTTCAAATTTTATATAGATTTCGGATCCTATAAAGATATCATTTTATAATTAAATAAATTAATTTTTTAGACTTGATATCCTCTCATACCTAATATCGAGGTTTATAATATATTTGCAATTTATAGCAAGCAGCAAGCATCAGAATATAATGAGAAACTATATAAATTTGTTCCTTAGCTTGAAATGATGGAGTGGATTTAACTATTCCTCCAAATTATGAATAAGTTTACGCTCTCTAAACTGTAAGATCAAAAAATCTTTAACGTTTCCATTCCTTTATTCTATTGCTCTTGGATGTGCATTTTTCATCTCACCTCGCAAATCAATAAATTTGATTTACATTTTTCTTGATCAACCAAGAACCGCTTCGCGCATATGACAGCATAGTTTCTAATATCTTTTAGTCATAATACATTTTTTTGTGTTTTATTTTATTTATATTATTAAGTTTTTTTTTTTATTAATAATCTTAATTTCAACAGCACATAAATATTTTAAGAAATAATAGAAACATATGAGAAAAGCATTATTGTTAAAGAGAATCTTTTTAAAAAAGATTTTAAAATAACAATCGTTTTTAAGGTGTAAAAGAATAAAATGATATATTTTTATTAAATAATTTTTGTATTAAATTCGTATAAAATAAAGGTAAGCATATTTTTTTTTATTAAATATATCTATAGATCCAGATTAGTTAAGTTTAATTAATTAGCATTTAATTATGAGTATAAATATCTTCTTCGAAAAATAAGCGATAATAAAAAAAAAACGCAAGCGGCAACCTATGTTATCTTTTAAAAGTTTTTTAGGTTAAGTTTCTAAGTATTCGAAGTTTCAAATCTACACAAAAAAGACAACCAAAAATATATAAATATTCTTAATCTCAGCGTCATTTTGTCAATTTTTTTTTATTAGAAAAATATACGCGCAATACAATTACAGTTAGTTCAGTGTTTAAATTATGTCAAGTCTTTAAAACAGAAAAACGTTTAACAAGCAATACTTACAAAAATTAAGAAAAATTTCGTAATTGTCTCTTTTTGATTGTTCGATTCTGTTATCAAAATTATTATTATATATAATACTGAAATTATTGCGGCGAACGTCAAATATATCAAACAGTTTATTATTGGATCCATATTGTCTGAGCTTAATTTTTTGAAATAGACGAGTTGCGCGATGGGAAGCTACCTGGCGATTCCGCCATTAATTAAGTCACAACATATTTGAAACAATTCTGCTCTTTCCTAGCAGTAGTCTAGCCAAGTTTAGAAATTAAGAAATCATAAAGCATCAATCTGTGGTTTCACCAATAATTACCCAAAAATTATTTTATTTAATAAACGATGAGAATTTGGGAAACTTCTAATGAACTTCTAAGGACACTATACTGAAATGCAAATAAGGGAGCTCCAGTTTTATGTTGAAGAAGTGTTTCATTCTTTTCTTATACCTGTGGCTTCTCACTAAGAACTGAAAAGTTTTTACGTATCTTATATGATATCAAGCTTAATACAACAATCGAAACTTTCCATAAAGTAGGCATAAAAAGATTAGTCTTCGGCGAAATCAATCTCGGACGCATATAAACTCATTTTGCGATCGAGAATATGAATTTTATTTTCAGCAGAAACATTTGTGTGTCAAAGTAAACAAAATTTTCCATTTCAAGTTAAAAGAATTTTACCAAAAAATAGCAAACGAATGCATAAATGAAAAAAGATTAGCATATAATTATAATCAAGTATTGTCAGCATATTTTTCAACTTAAATTCATTAAGGTGAGTTTTGATGTATAAACATTTAAACTCGTTTCTTTCTAAAAGGTAATTAATAACAGATTTTGCTTAGACTGTTACAGAAAATTTATCCCCCGTGACTGGAATAACAAACGCGGCCCAAACTGTGTTTGAAATTTTTAAATCAATATCTCTTGTTGATTGCAAAGTTGTAGCTTGTTGTTGATTGTGTTCCTATAACACAAGAATTATTTTTGTCTTATCAACTAATTCTTATCTAAATTATTATCAAGAATTTATACAAACTATGTTCTTTTCAGAATACGTTGCTTACAATATAACTGAACTCATGTTTAAATCAGATCGGAATCTACAAAAAAAAAAAAAAGAAAGTCAATTTTATCTTTTAAGGTTATATATATATTTTGCATTCATTTCTTTAATTTAATAAATTTTGAAGCAAATTGATATATTCCCACAGAAGTTCGATTTTTTTGGTCATATTCAACCCAATCGTCATCCGAAAGATCGACATTTTCAAATACTTCACCACTACCGCTTGATTGTACAATCCAGCCAGAACGTGGTGAAAATTCTATTGGTTCTGCACCGCGACAATCGAACACAACAATAGTCTTAAATTTGCCGGCATCTTTCTCTGCATAAACATCTGTATAAAGAGGTTATAAAATCACATTCAAAAACTAAATTTCAATTCATATTGAAACACTTCTTTCTTGCAACATACCATTCGATTTTTCCATAATACCAATAGTATTCTCTCGACCACACATTTTGCATTTCATATAGAAATTAAAGCCTTCTAGATTGCGTGAATCTTGTTGCGTCCTCTCCGCTTCGGTAATATCATGCCATTTGTCCGATTTTTCACCACAATTCGTACAAATTAGTTTAATGAAAAATGCATAATCTGGATGATTAGTTTTCAATTCTTCTACGTTTTCCAATGTAGCGGAAATTTGCAAAGCTACTCGAACCATATTTGTTTCCTCTGAGAGTCAAATCTTTTTGCTATATTTTTATTGCAGATTATTGTACACACAACCGCAACACAAGGGACAAACTTCTAACATATGATTTAAGTTGTACTCGTTACATTCGATTCAAGTCGAATCTTGGATACGTTACAAAAAAAAAATTTTTGTAATTAATTTTGATTCACCTTTAATGTTATCATAAGAATATAATAATATTTTAAAAGTTATTTTGATGTAAAATTTTTTACGAGTCTACTACTAGAAGACAAACTGCAAAAAGAACTTAGAATGATTTCCGCTCCTACGATACGTAATCAAAAAATGCTGCTAAATAAGTAGGGTTAAAATTGTACCATACCCAAGAGCGCTAATGTAACGGCTAAACACATTTCGAATGATAATAAAATAGCGTTAGCATATTTTAAAAAGTTGGAAAAAGTTCAAAAGGTTAGGTGGTTAATCACTTTTGTAACTTTTGTTTGGTGATGTTTGCTTTCAAAACGCGACAGCTGATTGTCGTCTTCTTAGGTATCATGTAACATTATCGTCGAATTTTTTTTTTTTAGGTTACGCTTTCTAAATTATCAATATGATGCAGGCGTAAAAATTAGCAGAAAACTGACAATTGTTAGTTTCCTTATACAAGCTACGTATTACCATAAATTACATAACATGTAAAATATAATGAAATCAGATTTTACGAAATTTGTTACAAAAATATTGCATGATGTAAAACAGGAAGGTCATCACGTAACTTTCCGATAGCCGTTTTCTACGTTAAAATACAACTGTGTACGAGATTGTTATTGTGTGTTTCATAGTTGGGAATATAAACGCGGTTTCATTGTGTTTCACAGCCTTAGCGTGAAATCCAGATTTAATTATATGAATCGAAATAAATTAATTCATCCTTATAGAAACCCAAATAAAAGAAATTACGTAAGGGTGCATGTAGGAGCATCAATGATTTTGCTGGTTATTGTCAGAAATTTATCATAATTATTTTATATTGATTAATCATCTATAATTAATTTACATTAATTAAACGTGGTGGGTACAGTCTGATATAAAAAACAAAATTTTTCATATTAAAGCTTTATTTCATGAATCAATGTATGCTATATTTGATCTGAAATACTTCCCCCAATAACACTTTTTTGTGTTAATGGCAAGCCTGGAGTTTGCACGATTATTTTCACAACTTGAAAGAGAAAGCAAAAGCGAAAGGAAGTTGCTGCAGGTACGAGCGTGGTAGTTAAACTAATCCCACCTGAACTATTTACGTGAACATTAAGCTGCCAAAATCACAAGAAAAATATCTGCCTGTGCAAGGTACTTACATCCAGATTTCACAGATACGAGCATAACATTAATTTTTTTCTTCTATGTTATGTATTTGTCAGCAATTTAGATACGGTTAACCTCTTTTATAATCTTGCGCTTAGGGCAACCGTTTCATCCAAACTTTTAAAAAATTCTAACTTTTTTTCAAACAGTTACAAGTAATTTATCGCTAAAAGAAGTTAAATTATATTGATGCGTCCTGCTCCTGATACTTTAGATCCTTTTTCGATTTTTTGCAAATGTAATTGAATAAAATTTAAAATATTCCTTGAAGGATTTTGTGATAGGAATGATTTTAAGAAAACCCAAAGAAATATTACTTTTTCATAGTTTATTGTTTCTGGTCTTTTTGTTTTTCTTTAAATGTTTTTTTTTTTTGCGTTTTAATATAAAATTGAAAACAATAAAAATTATATTTTAATCAACGTATTTATCACAATTCACATAAAATGATCTTTTCTACATGGCAGAAAATAGGAATATACAATTTTTATTTTTCAACAAAGTAATGCCTGTCGCCCTGTAATGATATTTGGTATACATGGCTGCATAAAATGAGGTATGTGTTTAAATTACTGATTATTCTTTTTTTTTTTTTTTCAATTTCCACTTCATATGTCTTATATTCTTATTAACTAATGTTTCGTTTCCGTTCTTTTTTGTCTTGAATATTTAATGACAATTAAGAACTAAATATTTTTATATTTAAAGTAAATTATACTGATTCTTGTGCTACTTATATTATATTATAAATTAGAATAAAAATTTAAATTACTATTAATATATTTTGAATAGATATTATGCTTAGCTGCCACATTTCCTTTGACTATGCACTTAAAAAATATTATAATAATATCCTTGATATGATTACTGCTTAGTCTTTGCAGGAGACGCACTGACTGTAGTGATCGTGTTATTATGACGCTGTGATTCATGGTTATCATTAATATGATCATTTTCGGGGTTATCCCAGGGTTGTCGTTTGCCCGAAGCGTAAAAGTTAAATATAGTGCCGCAAATAATGTAGACAGCAGCAGCAATAAAGAATACTTTCTGCCATTGGGCAATTGTTGGCTGCAAATAAAGAAAAAAAAACAAAACAAAAATCCATATAATTCAGAATCACATTTAACCATTGTTATTATTAACCTGATTATTTATTAGGATACCGGCAGCAATAGGTGCCAGCAATCCAGCTAAATTCGCCGAACAGTTTGTGATAGCCATTAGGACACCGGCAAATCTGGGGGTTATGTCTAAATGATTGATCTTGAAACCAGAATAAATGCCACCGTTTAATCCAACACCCACGGTGAGAATGGCCAGTGTTAAGATACGATTGCAGCCAGTATAAGAGGCTGCTATTAAAGCTATACCAGGGCCATATTGACCTGAAATTATAATATTAGATTATTAAAGATTTAAAATATGAAATGAAATCCTCTCTCTCTCTCTCTCTCTCTCTCTTTCTCTCTCTAATCCTCCTTACCTATGGAATTCATAATTTTTCGTGTTGACGTATGGCTAAAACGTTCCGATGTAATCATCCAATCGGCTACCACTGATATAAATAATGAGAACAGCCACATAGCCAGATAGGGTAAAGATGATAGCAAACCGTTGGATTTTAAGGAAAATCTCAATACTTGCTTCATATAGGTCGGCAATTCTGTCATAAGAGTCTCATAACCGTAATTATGACCCATATGAGCTAAAAGAATGGCGTAGAAAGGTAATGACTTGGCAATAGTCCTGAAAGGTATGGGCGGTATCTAAAATAGTTAAGAAAGTAATGTTTATTCAGTTTTATTTCAAACTTCCAATTAAAATGTTTACCTTCATTTCGTTTGTACCCCAGAGTGAATTGTTAATATATTTCTTCTCACGTTCACAAATAGTAGGATGAGAGCATGGATCTTCATATACCCATATAATAAAAGCTATTGACCAAATTGTACCAACAGCGCCAAATACATAAAATATTGAAGGCCAACCTCCATCGAAGCCATATTCAGCTAATAAACCCGACAACGGCATAGAGATAATAGTTCCGAATTGTGCGCCCGCATATATAGCAGCTCCCATTCGTGATCTTTCATTCGGTGGAATCCATTTGGCAAGCAACGCGTGAGTACAAGGAACAATAGGACCTTCGCCTAATCCCTGAATGAAACGTATCGCACTTAAACCCCACGCACCTCCACGGCGAGCAGATATCGGTACAAAGAAGGCAAATACCGAATTAATTAACATTCCATAGCCCAAAAATCTAAGAGCACCATATTTCTTGGCCAACATTCCAAAAGGAATCTATCATTGAAATAAGATTAACAAGTCAGAACGTATTTATAAAAATCAATAAGAATTGAAAACTTGCCTGCGTCAGAACATAACCATAGAAGAACGCTGATAATATATAACCCTGTTGGGCCGATGACCAAACAAACTCACCATCTTGACTTTCTTCCTATTATATAAAAATAAAAATTAAAGATTTTGCTATTAAGTTCGTAACTTTTGAAAAGCCTACCACTTGTGTGAGATTCGTATCGGGACATTCATCATCGTAGATATCTTCATGTCCGTCTGTGATGGCCGTATGATTAACCATAGCTACAATGGCCACCGACATATTTGTACGCATCACGTAGGCGTTTGCCATGCCCAAAAATAACATAAACGTTACGAAATATCGTTTTTGAAAGCATCCTGATGAAGGGAAGAAAAAAAAAATTAAATGAAAAACTTATTAAAAAGTGAAGCTTGAAATTTTAAAGCGTATGTTTAATATATTGAGATTTTGGTAAATAAAAAAAAAAAATTAAAATGTTATATACAAAAAATAGGCGATTGCAGACCAATAAAAATATATTAATAGTAAAAGACATAACAAAAAAAAAGATCTCTTTTCGACTGATGTATTGTTTTCTTCTTCTTCAACAACTGTCAAATTAAGCCTATACAATTATTTTCCAATAAAATCTTATTTCCAGTGGCTTTGGTAAGCTTCTCTGATAAAACGATTTCTTAAGCTAGAAGCGTGTTATTTCGGTTTTGCTAGTTACTTATAAAAATGGCTCTTTACTAATATTAGAATTAGACTACTATCGGATTTATCTGGTGTTTATCGATAGCGTTCACTTAGAATGAAAATGTGAAAGTAGAAGATAGAATTTATATCAAACGTGGAAAGGAATAAGGCTGAGAATTATAGCTAACACACATATTTTTGTATTAATTTCAAACATAGTGTTACGCATACGAAAAACTTGGACAAAGAAAATCTGACTTGAAGAGTCATGTGTGATATGTAGCGCTACACCATGAAAATCTTCAAATTGAGTAGAGCGATCATGAATAATTTAATTTCTTAAGAAAGAACGATCGCTTAATGTGTGCCTAGCATTAGAGAATCTCTGGCCCACCTAAAAAGCATTTATTGTGTAGTGTTAATAGCTTTAAATAGGAAAAAAAATTCATATCACTTCATGAAATATTTTTATTATTAACAGGGTAGCGTAAGTTTTGAGGAATTTAGCGATCGTTTGTTGTAGACAAGACATTGTGTTAATTTAATGTAATTTTTTTTTTTTGGCACAAAGACTGTTGGAAGTTGTTACTTTTATTTGTTCTTTTCTTTTCATTCTCTTTATATTTTTCTCATTCTTCTTTTTTTTTTGTAAAGGAAGAAAGGGGAAGGAAAACAGTACGGCAAAGCGAATTTCTGCACTAAGGAAATTGTATCCAGCCAAGCTAATTACTAAGATATTTACAAGATAATTGCAAGACTTTTTGACAAGAATTCTTCATCGAACTTTATTTCTAATAAATGAAAGCATCTATCTTTTCCAAATATCTTTCTTTTCTAGTTCGTCTCCAATATGCTATAAAAAGTGCCGTGAGATATAAAAAAAAATTACATTAATTAAGGAAGATAAGTCGCCAATAAGTCTTCGTGGTCAATAAAATTGTTTCAAAATTATCTACACTTCTTGCGTGTCTTTCCAGGCTTTAATCAATCAAACTGTAAAAAGACTTTCGAGAAATTTATTAAAAATGGCTCATACTTTATATAAACATAAAACATAAATTGCTCTTCTATACTCCTTTTTGGTCGATTTTATTTTCTTAAACTTTTAACTGTTTTTGACCAGTATACACATCAGTTAAAGAAATAAAAATATTTGCTGTCGTATTAGAAATAGAGGAATTGTAAATCTCTTTTCTTGGAGAAGAGTAACTAAAGATCTTGCAAAAAATGTACTTTTTAGATAAACCGCTTGAAGAATCCGCCTACGGTGTAATGTAAACTGAGAAGACTTCTATTTCCAAAAGCAATGGATTATTTTTTTCCTGTTATCCATAAAGTACCGCAGATATAATGAATTGTCGATGATTGTCTCCTATATCACCTATGATCCTACAATACCTATACAAAAATGGAAGATATCTCAATAATTTGTCAAAAAGTTTGCCACACCCACAAGGAACTTTCAGAAACCTTACAAACTATACATAGCTTCAATTTCCGAATTGATTTAGACATGTTTGTCTATCCGCGTTTATCCATCCAAGTCTGTCCGTATGTCCATTATATATATTCTGAATTGATCGAAAGAAAATTAACAACCAAAGTAATATTATGTTTTATACTTTCTTTTAAAAACTGTTGTTTTCCTTAATATAAATTTTAATTTTATACTTTTATTTTTTAGTTTCGTTTTTATCTCTATAATAAAAAAAATTTTTTTTTAACGAGTATACTCGTCATAGCCGAAATATAACAGGGGTTAACAGGGTTAATGTATCCCTTATATTTTTGAGCGCCGCTATTTGCAAAATCAGAGAAAACGAAACGAAACCCAAAGCAAAATACAAAATAAATTAAATAATGTTCGCTCTTAGAGACTTGTCGCAGCTAATTGATAAGTATTTCTTGAAAATATTTAAGGTTTGACGAGAAGAGTTGCAAGCAGATTACACCTGTCTTTTTTCCGCTTTACGAAAATCCTTTCTATTCTTAGAAGACACTAAAGAACATTTTTGTATACCATAAGACCAAGATTAACTTAGATGGTATACTTGAGACGGCTTAGATTGCAGATAGCAAATCATAATATATTTTTTAACGGAGTTCACATTTCAAATATAATAGCATACTTTTAGGTTGTTAGAAATATTTGTTTAAGATTTCTATCCAAAGAATTTATGCATAAAAAGACTTTTCTTTCTGTTTATTCCAAAGAATTGTTGAATATACACTCAAGGATAGTTCATAGCGGCAGGAGATTACAAAAAGTAATTGTTTATAATAATTTTTTAAGTGGTTTATATGCATCTCTTTTTTTCCTATACTTATATTTTAACAAATTAAATAAAAAGAGTGCTATATGTAAATTTTTGTGTCATTTTTTTTTCAATGCAAGTGGTAACTTTGAATTTATGACAGCTATCACCTAAGATTGTTCCGGTTATTGAAAATAAAATGCTACGCAAAAGAAAAAAGTATTATAATTGTGAAAACCCACTACGCAAGTGAATACTGATTTTTTTTTAAAAAAAAAGAGTCGTCTTCACGGATGTGGTACATTTCCACTTGAATGGCTTCGTAAATCCATAAAATCTTCGAATTGGGAACTCAGAAATTTCTTAAGCGATCCATGAGAAACGAAGGCATCCACAATGAGCATTTGTTTGCTGCGGATTTTACTCAGGTGCCATGATTGGGGCTTACATTTTTGAAAAGAAATCCGGAATTGCGATGACTGTGAACGGCATTCGTTATAAGAACGTGAACGATATGTGGTTTTAGCAGGAAAACGCCACCTGCCACACCGCCCATGAAACAGTCGATTTATTGCAGCAACGACTTGCAGACTAAATCATCACATCATAAATTCTGATGGCAAGTGACGGTCAAGATCGTGTGGTTGCTTTCTTTGTAGTTTTCTAAAATCTCGGATTTATTTAAATAAGTCAGAAATCATACCTCAGCTCAAGGACGAAATCCAACGCGTAATCGGTGAAATACATTCACATCTTTGTCAAAAGCTCATCGAAAATTTCATGAAAAAAGCTAATGGCCTGTTATCAGAGCCATTTGCCGGATATTTTATTCCAATGCAATAAAAATGTCACAACTCACTCAAAAAAGTAAGTAATTTTATTCTTAAATGAAATGGGTGCATTCTTTATAAGACACCCTTTACATCCCGCTATAGGTCCCATGGTCGTATTGAAGTGGAAAACAGTTTTCTAAAGTATTTAAAACAAAGAAAATATTTCTTAAGACCAGAACTTTCAATATTTTGTTGTTAAGTCTTTTTTTTCGCGCGTGATTTATTGCCTTTAGTTATCGAGTTGCTTTCGGACGCAGCTACAATTAGGTTTTTGAATAAAGTGACTGTAAAACTGATATTTAAACAATTGGCAACAGTGTGTTTAAGGGTTAAACCGATTGAGTATGGCTCTGAATGAATTCGTAAAATAGAAGATAAGTCTATCTTAAGCCTTTCTAGCCGAATCAATATTTTAATAATCTGTTCGCCATCACGTGAATTATATTAGTTTGGGGAAAAAAAAATACATTATTTTCCAATTCGAAAGGTTAAATATAGTCCTGAAGTTCATATAAGATTGGATGAATTTCTTTTTCCCAAAACTAATATTACTTTCTAAAGTGATCATATCAAATAAAAAGAATAAAAAAAAAAAACTCGAAAGAAGGAGTAAAAGGACAAAGAATATCATGGTTGTTATATGAACAGGCATAAACTTTGCGAATTCTTTCCCTTTTCAATGTTTTACAAAAATTCTTGCAAACAATTTAAAATATTTTACAAATCATTTAAAAATAATTATTTAGTATTTAATGAGTTATATTGCAGCATAATAAACTGTAACAAGAAACTATTTATTGGAGATTGTAGTGTAATAAATGAAATCATATTCTCTACTTACACGTGTTTAAATAACCTGCATATTATTTAATTACGTGTCAAAATAAATGCAATCATTTTCAAGCTGTGTACATATTTCAAATACATGGAAAACTAAGACAAAGAGCACTTTACTGTAAACAACTTTGTAAAGTTTTTACAATTTGTTTATCTCTCTATAGAGAGCTTAGATTATACTTCTAAGATATTTAATGGATTATCAAGGCGCGACATTGTCAAGCTCTGTCTCTAGTCAAGTATTTACAGTAAATTTAAAATGAAAAAAAAAAAAAACCACAAATGTTTTTATTTATTTACTTTTTTTTTTTTTATCTTTCTCTCGTTCGTGCAAAGCACGTGTTTCTTTCATAAGTAAACCGGTTGTAAAAACTGTTGTAAGGAAAACGATTATGATTTTAAAAGATTTATAGATTTTTGTATTATTTTTAGCTACAAATAAAATTAATGAATAATAAAATATTGAATTAAACCACAAAAAGTTTACGATCATTAAGTTCGTCAATGTTTTACGAAATTGTTTTTGAATCATTATCAGCATAATTAGTGAGCTAAGTGTATTGTGAGAACCAAACAAAGTACAACTTGTAGAATTAGGATAATTACTTTAAATACAACCTTAACATAAGAATAGAAATGTCAAGACCTCATGCGAAACCATTTGATTCGAATGAAGTCGACTGATACATATTGGTGTCGCCAATCGGGTAGAAAGGGGTAGGAAGTTGAATTACTGAACTGAGGAGAATATGCATTCCTTGCTGCAGTTGTCAACGAGTGCGAACCAGCGCTCAGAATAAAAAATAGAATAGAAAGCATTAACAATTAAAGCTATCGGTTATGTAGTGATTCTCGTTAAGGGCTTTTCCTAATGAAAAGCGTTCGTCGTTTAGGTAAATTATTAAATCTATTAAGAACGTTTCAATACTCGTAGATGTTCCACTGAAACGCTTATCTTTACTTAACAGAAAATGGATTCAGCGAGGACTCCGAGAAAGTGATACGAATCAGTAATCAAGAAATTTAAAAGGGTACGAAGATAAACTCCAATTTAACTAGCTCAGATATTTACCAATAATATTAGCAGAGCTCTGTAAAATCATTAATATAGAATCTGCAAACCAATTAGCGTTAAGCTAATTTTGGATTTTCAAGCCCACTCTATCCAAATTAAGATACCTAGGAAATTTTTGTAAACGCCAGGTGAATCTATATCAAACAACCTTTAAAATTATATAAAAAATTAAATTGTTTCTTTAATGAATTCTTTTCAAAAAATGCTTGAAAATCGAAATGTTGACGGCAATCGACCATACAAAAATAGTCAAATTCGAGACGCTATTGCGGCCAAACATCATGTGAATGTGTATGAGAATACCTTTCAAACAAGCTAAGTAAATTCAAATTCCGCTTTCTAGAACTATTTTTAACAATTTTATGAAATTTAGCATAATCTGACTATGGAAAAATAGTCAAATTCGAGACGCTATTGCGGCCAAACATCATGTGAATGTGTATGAGAATACCTTTCAAACAAGCTAAGTAAATTCAAATTCCGCTTTCTAGAACTATTTTTAACAATTTTTTGAAATTTGGTACCACAATATGGAATAGCACACGCATTCTTCCCGATCGTTTCGGGATTCCAAATATTTTTGTACCAAATTTGATCCACATGTATGAATTTTTGCGACCGGGAATATGCTTAACGCAGACGTTATATAAGCAAGCAGACAGACAGATGGACAGATTGACGGACGGACATGGACGGATGGTTTCCGAATTTGGTACTGATCAAGGATCTGACTGCTGTGGTTTGTCAGCAATGAACAAAAACCGAAATTTTTAGAGTTTATAAACAAAGATGTTATCAGTGTGCATTCCGCTGTAGGTGTGTCCTTAGACCGCTTTGACATATATTGGATACCAACCTGTGTGCAAGAATTTCCAATGTTCGTGTCGATGTATTCATTTTTGCGACTAGAAGGTTGTTTACTACAGATATTACAAAGACGGAAACACGGACAGAAGGACATTTTTATTTTTCCGGCCAAGCAGATAGGCGGACATACTTAAATGGCCTCTTAATTTGATGCTGATAAAGAATATCTGTATAGTTTGTGGGGTATCTCTCGAAGCTTTCTTCTGGATGTTGCAAAGATATTGACAAATTGAATATATCCTCATCCTTGGGTGGTGGTTATAAAAAAAGTAACGATAAGTGGGACATTAATATTCACTTTAAACGACCTGAAGATGTGTATGGATTTGTATGTCCTTGACCATTTAACAGTCTTGCATATCTTAATTACAAACAAGGGATTCCTTTCTGAATTTTATGTTCTCATTTTATTGATTTTTTCCATCCTAAACATAATTGATAATTTCAGCGTGAATATGCGTTTATTTTTTATGATAAATTGAGAAACGCAATAAACTCAATTAACTGGCATTTAAAATGATTTAGACGATATTGAGGATATTTATTGTGAACACTTAAACACTTGAGAATGTTACCATATTTTTTGTTTTTGTTTTATAAATGACCGTATTTTGCAAAAAAAATTGAAATTTAAAAATAAAAATAAAATTTTTAATTATGAAATTAGTGGCGCACATGTCTTGTTATTATAAAAGCTTTACTCTTACACGTACTTGGTTTTTTATCTTCAAAGATTTCATTTAAGCCATTTTGATCCCAGACAAGGACATGTCCGTTACGCTGACGATTCATTTGTTGTTGGCGTGGTAAAGTCATTTTATTTTATTTTTTATTTATATTTGCGTAATTAAAAAAGAAACTTAAAACTGATAGGAAGGCAAAAAAAAAAAAAGAAAGAGATAGTTTTGATATTTCTTTTTAAAGGAAATTATATATATCAAGTAAATCTTTTTTAACACTTTTTCCGTACACGTTTAAACCATTTCATTTCTATAGTAAATATTTATGATTTCTCCACATTTTATTAAAATTTCTTCTTCAAACAAATTATTTATAGATACTTTTTTTTCTTTTATAATCTATAAAAATTTTTTAACGAATATTTTTAAAGCGTTTCTAGTAGTTCTACAAACGTCGGCTATTGAACTGATTTCGTAATTTGTAAATTTTTATACAACAACTTTTACGAACGACTGAGGTTAAAAAGACCCGCACGAGCAAGTGAGATGACAAAAACAAAAAGCATAGCACTAAATCTTCAAAAAAAAAAAAAAAAACAAAAACAAAAAAAACTTAGAAAGAAATATAAAAAATTAAATGAAATATTTGTTTCTTTTTTTTGTCTTTTTTTTGGCGCGCCTTCGTTAACTTAACTGATACTTGCCGATCTCTATTGCCTTAAACTATTTATTGTCTCAGTTTTCTTGGTGTTTGTCTGATGTTGACATTATTTACCGCTCTCTTTCTCTTTCTCTCTCTCTCGAATTTCTCCGCATAAGTGGTGAGTTAGAAAAAAAACGAGAGAGAATTTGACCGGGAGAGATGGAAAGGAAACGAAGAAAGAGTGAAAGGTTTTTGCGTGTTGGCAAAAGTAAATAAGTTCCTCTATAGGTATAGGGAGAATTGATTGGAGGGTTGAGGATTTACAAAGGCGTATGACTAAATACTTTTGAAGATTTTTCAACAATTTTTATTCTGTTTAGTTTTTTTTTTTTTGGCTATGGGTAGCATTGCTTTCCGTTTAGGAACTTTACGTTAAATTTCATTTAATTTCTTTACGTAAACAGAATATATGACGCAGATTTCATTTCACTTCTTCAATATATATATATATACGCATATATATATATATATATATATATATATATATATATATATATATATATATATACAATATATATATTATATATATTTTTAATCAAGACCACATTTTCATTTCACTTTCCGAAGTCTCCATAGGACACCAAATTTGTATTTCAATATTTTGAGGTTATATTTTGTGTTCATTCTAATTTCAATTTCATTTCTAATTTCATTTCTCATTTCAATTTGATATATTATACCCTAAACTCCTCAGACAGTATTTGTTTTAACAACGCTTGTAAAATATCCGTCTATTTTGACACTATTGGTTTTCGAATCCTAACCGATTTATAATCGTGGCTTTAAGAAAAAAACTATGATTCTTAGAAGATAATTTGAAGCTGTGCATATTATGGGTGTCGCAATAAGAGCGCACTATTTCTCATGTGATATTTTGGTTGGTGAAGGTGAAGGTCTTTCGTCAAAGTTCGACGCGCGTAGTGCTTCATGAAATTCAAAGTTGTTCAGAACGATGACGAATTGAAATTTTTCGACTTTTCAGCGAAACAGCGAGAACGTTTTGGAGATACCGACCAATATGTCTACGCATAGTAAATTTACTGTCCATAATCGACCTAGTTTCTTCAATTTTTTTTTATCACTTGTTGAAACACTTTTTCGCACTTTTTCGTCCGAAAATTTCGTAAAGCGAAATATTTAGTAAAGCGAAATTTTCCCTATTTTTTAAATGGATTTTTACAATTACAACGCGTTTTTCTTTTGTGTAGCACGCCATTTTTAAACATCGGAACAATCATAACTGACAGCTGTCAAATTTCAGGGTTGCTACTTGCATAAAATTTAAATAGGGTACTCTTATTATTGAAACACCATTTATATCATATAACGGATCAAATTATTCTTAAGCTTATAATCATAGCGCAGAAACGGTGTAGAGTATTAATTGTTCGTTTTAGAACTACTTTAACATTTTAATCAATAGAGTAAGTAGAGTAGCATTTCGTAAAGCGATGTTATTGAGAAAAATCGCATTTATTGTCAAGATGCCATCAATTGATTGCAAATCATATACTTCCGCTTCTCTTTTAATGTTTTGTTTTTACTAAAATTTTCTTTTTCTTCTTTTTTAATGCGATGCATACAATTTGTTATTAAATTTCTTGGTTGTTTTTTTTATTTTTTTTAATACGACTTATAAAAATATTTAATTTATGGTTAATTGAAAAATCGAATATAAAATTGAAAAAATAAATAATTTTTGAAAAGTTTAAAATAATTTTAAAAAAACCGATAAAGAAATCTGAAAAGAGCTTGTAAAGGCATGTTTCTTTCGAATATAGTTTTTTTTTCATCATCAATAAGGGCGGACCATATAATTAATATTTTTATAAAAGCATTCTTTGGTAAAAGCTTGAAACATCAAATGGTTTAATATACTTATTCATATTAAGTGGAGGCAGTAAAAATTTTTATGGAACATATTTTTTTTATGCAGTAAAAACAGAAGTTGTTGGTATATTCGTTTTATCCGAACGTCTGCAGCATGCAGAAGGAAGTTTAAGGGACTCTGTCAATTATATATGATCATTATTAAGTTTTAAATCGATTTACGTATGTCCGTCCATCCTCTAAGTGTCTTTCTATGATAAATATTCTTTCGGTGGCAAAAATTCAGATATCGATTTCAAATTCAAAAAATATACGCTCAATTAGGAACTTAAAAATGGGGCAAATGGGGGATGAAAGCTTACACTTATAACCCAACATAGATTGATAGACTACAATGGTGTCAACAATAAAACTCTGATTTACATTTTACGGGCTACATTCATCCAGCATTATAGCATACTGAAATTGCATTCTTCTCGAGTTTTCTTTTAAAGGAGAAATGATGGATGTAAAAAAAAATTGGACTACCGTGGAAGGTAGCTTTTTTCATGTTATATGTGATTCCAGCGCTTCATAGCTTATTGTTGTCATTCTTCTTGAATAGCACTATTTGTTTTATGGAACATATTTTTGAAAAATACATTGGTTTTATTCTCCTTACACGTAAGCCGTGATTCCGATTCTGAAAACTAATAGTAATTTATTCTTTGTACTTCTCCTATAGACAGGCCACATATAAGAAATATTTTATTGTAAATCTCGCGGGATATATTCCTAAATTTTTATAAGTTGATTTTCCTCCTAGGTTTAGGTACTTAAACCAATAACTATAAATCTGAATGTGAAAACTTTTCATACAACAAACGAATGGTTTTTGAGCTCCAGTATTTTGTTGTTTTCTTTTGGCAACGCGTTTGCACTTAATTGTTTGATTTATTGTCAGTCCTTTAGATGATCACTTTCGTATATGTTTTTAGTTTACTTGGCATATAAATTATTTGCTATTGTGGACTTTGATTTTCAATCTCTTAATACTAAAAATAAAAATTAAAATAGGCGCCTGATAAATATCCCGTGATTGAGAAATAAAAATGAAAAGAATGAATACTTAAGTGGAAAATAGTATAAAATAATAATAAATAATAAGTTAGCGGTCAAGGTTGAGACATCTGCACGCATTTGCATAAAATGCTTTATATCGATCTATTATTAATTGAGTGAATTTAATTCATTTAAAAAAATCTTTTTTTTTTTTTCAAATGTTTAAATCCAAGAGTTTTGAAAATCGTAAGCTAAAATCGTGAATCACAATGTCACGAGTTTTATTGTTAGATAATATATCCATGTAAACGAGAAAGTTTATAACTTAAACACGAATATTTAAAAAAAGAAAAGAAAGAGAGAGAGAGAGAGAGAGTAAGTGAGAGAGTTTAAATCTGTTATATGAACAATAAAATAAATAAATGTTTAAATTCTATATACAAAAAAAAAAAAAACATATTACGCCGGAATAATGATGGTTTCAATGATCCATATTTCATTATTAAAAATGTAGCACAAAAATACTTTATGAGGTAAGATGAGTGAATGCCCCCATATCTTCAACTTAAATAATAGAAAGCATCTCAAGTGGAATAAGAGAAGTTGTGTTATAGCACAACATCGAAATTTCTATAAATTTCATTCATAAATTTTCTTAAATTACAATGAAGGAATGCAAAATTTACATTTGGTTTAAATTGCCTTAACACTCATCACTTTCTCACTTGTTTTTTATATAATTAATACAAATTATTATGATTTGAAAGTAAATAAATGTTTCTATATAGTAAAAACTTAAAATATTTAACCATAAACCAAGAAAAACATGTATTCACCTTAAGACCAAGTTTTATGTTGTGTTAAATGTCAAAAATGAAAGTAAGACTAATGTAATAAGCATAAGCATCACATAGCGCGATATAACTTATGGTTGCAAGTATAATGAAGTCGTGCCTAAATTCACATAAATTTAAACATATGGAAAGCAATGTGTGTGTGTGTGTGTGTGTAAATGAACACAATGAAGCCGCGTATTTTGCTTGTTTTAATTTGTCCCTTAGGCATGGGAATATAAATGAGGCTTCATTTTGTTTTAGCTTACCTTCAAGCTTCCAGCAAAGCTTAGGGTGGATTAAACATGAAACCTTTCATAACAAACACCTGACGTCCACAATTCATATTAAATACGATTTATTTACTTATAGATTGCATTATATTCTATAATATTAAAATGATATTCCGAGATTGGCAAAAGTGCCGCTAGGCAAATATGAGCTTTATTATTTATATGGAATGCTTTAAAAGAAAACTGTTGCTTAACATAATATATTGGCTGTAGAGTGTCTGGTAAATAAAAATATTTTGTTACTCAAATTTCGCTCTCTTCTTAGGCTCTCTTTTTGTGATTGCTTGATAAGTCGCTTTTACACACACACACACACACACACAC
>KK351268.1:288243-299657 GCA_000671755.1 Glossina brevipalpis | reverse complement strand
CAAGAAGAAGAAGAAGAAAAAAAGCAGGAAGAACAAAAATAAGAATAAAGATAAGAATAAGAATAAGAAAAGAATAAGAATAAGATTAGGATTAAGCTGAAGAATAAAAATAATAATAAGAATAAGAATAAGGATAACAATAAAAGTAACAATAAGAAAAAGGGATGAGAATAAGAATAAGAACAACAATAAGAATAAAAATAAGATTAAGAATGAAAATAAGAATAAGAATGACAGTGAGATTTAGTCCCATAAGGGATTTAACTTCAAATTTTTCTCTTTATTTAAATTCCTGCGTAAATAAAAGTTATTTTTTTTGTTCTTAAAATTCAAAACGGTATCTTTCGTTTTCAATAATTTAGTAAAAGCGCGACCTTATTTTAATACCTCGACCATAAACTGAGTGATAATGTTTCTTTAAAATTGCCTATAAAAAAAATATGTTTCCTTAGTATTTCTTTTATTTCTTTATTATTTCATGATGTCATTGTATTTATACCTTAAAAATTAAAACGTTCAAGTCTATGTTAAAGAAATTAGAGAAAACTAACTAATTAGAAAAACTTATATTTCTACCTAATTATCAATTAGTTCTACAATTTACTGTGTGTGTGTGTTCGCCTTTCAATCGTTCTTTTGTCTATTACTTTGCATTAGTTGTTGCTTTTCTTTACAAAATTCTATGTTTGTGGATTTGTGATTTGTGATTTTAAGACGCCAAAGATGAGAACAATTAAATCAATTTAAATCAAATTTAATTCATTCAATTTCGTGTCTTATTGCGAATGTCTACGCATTGTATACTAACTTTTCACTTTCCTAAGAAGATGCAAAAAGAGACACATAAGATGTTCATTAAGTAATTAGTTTTATAATCAATATTTAATATTATTAAGTCATCTCTCAAGTAACAATGCACAAAGGTATTCTTTGAATTCTAAATGATCTTAATAAGATTGAATTCAAAGGATGATTCAATAATTACATATTTTACGTTTCTATTAAGTCAAACCTTATTGGTTGAAAAGGTTTGAAATGAAAAATGAAATAGATTTTAGAAAAGAGTTAAGTAAATTGTTTGCTGAAGTTGTAACTAAGTCCTTATATGAATTATGTTTGCAAAAATTTCCATTTAAGATGGATAATTAAGACCCAACGTTACTTTATATTCACTAAAAAAGCATCTCAAATGATAGATGACTTCTCTTAAAGTACCACATAGGTGTTAAAATAAAAAAAATTTTTTTTTCTTTTGAGATTTATTACTTGCTAAATTAGTTATTTATTAATTAGTTCGAAAATTTCATTTACACTTTCCTAGAAGTTTGGATTTATACAGTCTTGTATGCACTTCCAAAAAAATAATTAATTTCTTAACAATAAAACCACAGTAGTTAGGAATGTGATAAGATAATTCCTCCTCTAATCCTAAAAAATACAAATGAAGTTGAAGCTCTAAGAACAAGCTAACTGGCAGCCATAGTAATGGTATAAACATCAAAGAATATAAGAACGATAATGCAAATGATGTAGAATGTTACCATAACTGACGGATTACGAGAGGAAGGTATCTGGTCTCGTAGAAGCTTGCGTATTATTCTCTAATTTTTTTTTAGGGATTTATATTATGAAATTATTTTAATTAATAAAAAAAAATAATCAATTAACTCAAACAAAACAAAAAAAAATCAAAATGATAATCATAATTTCGGACAAAAGAAATATTTATTTTTTTCATTATTTCTTTGATATATCATATCTCTTCAGATCTTACGAAAAGTGTCACACCTAATTAGTTTTAATTGTTATAATTAAATTTTTTTTAATGAACATTTTGTTATTATTATTTTCAAGCAATTGATTGCACACGAAATTGACCGGAAATTATTCTCATTATTAAATGTTGTCATCCTAAATAAATATTTTTTTTCTTATTCGTTTAAATAAAAATAGTTATTTTTTTCGCTTTAGCTTTATAACGTTTCACATATATATATATAGATAATAATATTAAAAAAATAAATTAATTAAAAAAAAACAAGAAAAAAGAAAACGTGTAAAACACTTGTAAAAAGCTTTGTTGGAACAAACAACAACAACAACTTACTTGTTTGTTATGCTTTAATGAGAAGCAAAAGAAAAAAATTACAAAAGTTACTTGTGTTTTAGAGCGAATTTTAATTATCTATCACGATGAACAAAATTATGGTTAATGCAGATGCTTTTGTGTTTATTATTGACACGTCACTTGAGCGATTCAATATTTACTTCTAATTGTTTTAATAAAGCAGCGAATCATGTCCATTGTCAAAATTGAATTTTGGATAAAAGATAAAAAGAGTTAAGTTTGCGCTGATTATGCCTACAAGTGCCGGTTCATGCTTTCGCCGCTTGCTGGTTACACATCGTTCCGATATTTGTAGCACTATTTTTATTATTTCATTTAAGAGCCTCGAGTATAAATTTCTGAAAATTTTAGATACTTTATCTGTTTATCTTAGAAATGAATCATAATTTTTTATCTGTTGCGTAATTTTGTTGCAAATTAAAACCAAATTTGGCAAAGAGATAATCGATCGATTAATAGAGAATTCAATGGTGATTAAGAAGTAGTGTAGTAAGGAAAACATAAACTAAAATTTAAATTTATTATCCAACCATTTTAATTCATGTAGCTCATGTAACTCATCATGTGGTTCATCATTTTTTAAAAACTAATATTTGCGTCAATGTTTTGTATTTAATTTCAAGTTCAAGTATTAACTAAAATAATAATTTCACATCAGCTATGCATTGATAATAAACTACCGGTTTTGTAATGTCTCTAAATAAATAAATAAAATATAATGTATAGATATATATACATATATATTTATATATATATATATATGTACATATATAATATAAACTATTATTTACACAACTGTGACACGTTAACTGAATTTTTAAGTTCAATTATATCTTTACGTGCACGTATATCTATAATAACGTGTTCATGCGTGTATATGTTGTTTGAGTGAATAGGATGCAAGATTGTATATTGTAGATAAATTATATAAAAAAAAAATTTAAAATTCAAATTTACTATTTTCAGGTTTACTTATTATTGTCTATTAATTTTCATATCAATTATATGAATTGAAAATAATTCTAAATAATTTTCACTTTAAAATGAATTGCGGACACCTGCTGTGCTTAATTATTAGCGTAAGAATATAGGCGAAAGAATGAGACCCCTTTTAAATTCCTTAGATCCAACGAACTAATGTTTGCCTGAACCGCCGGTAATGGTACGTTCAAGTATATTGTAGGAGTATTTTCATGGCAGAAAATTATCCGCTCTATTCGCTCTATATGCTTTGAATTTTTTTTTATCCCAGCTCAAAAATTGTTAGACCCACGATTGTAAGATAATGCAATAAGAATTTATTTGCTTCAAAGTCGGAATATATATAAAGTTTCATTAAGTTTTCATGCTTGTTTTTCTGATCGTTACCAATAAAGTGAAAAAATTAGTACACGTGTAATCTACAGGTAGTGAATACAGAAATTAAAGGAATAAATTTAAACAAACATTGATAATAAGTTTGAAAGATTTAATTATTATTTACTTTTAATTTTCAATTTTTTATTTCTATCATTAAATATATTTTGCGTAAAAATATATTGTTAGGAATTGTTAAAAATCAAGAAAACCTTCCATGTGATCATCTCAGTTTATGTGAGATTTTTTAAAATAAATTGTATTTCAGGTGAAATAAACTCATCCCAGGCATTTTTCATAGGAACTTGTAACATGAAGTCTGTTATTATATAATTTGATGCGCTTAATAATAACCTTTAGACTCGAAAATGAAAACGCAGATCAATTGCTAAAAACGAAGGTCACAACGAACTGTCGATACGCACCAACCAACATAACCAACATAACATGTTGGGTAGGTAGTAAAGGAGAAGGGAAGAGCGGAGGGGGGGGAGGGGGGAGGGGGGCGGCAAAAAACTCATCAATATTACTTCCAAAGGATCCAGTCCTGTAAGATATCCCGTCCTTTGGAATTAATTTTTGATGACTAATCCAGTCCTATAAGATGTTCCGTATATTGGAAGTAATCCTTGGAGACCTGTCGGGGGGACTGGAGAGAGGAAGGCAGACAAGTTAACGAAAATTACTACCCAAAGATCCAGTCGAGTAAGATGTCTCGTTCTTTGGAAGTAATTTTTGCTGACTAATCCAGTCCTGTGAAATATCCCATCATTTGGAAATAATTTTTGATGGGGGGTGGCAGATAACTAATCAAAAATTAATTCCAAAGCATACAGTTTGACCCCTCCGCCTCTCCCTAGATAAGCCATCGAAAATTACCTACAATGGTTTCAGTCTATTTTCCATCCCCCTTCCCTTCCCCAGGCAAGTCAATGAAAATTACTACCAATGGCTTCAGCCCTGTAAAATAGCCAGTGGAAGACATCTTGTATTTCATAAATAATGGAAAAGGCCCTAAGATATATTGAAAAAACAATTTGTTCCAAATCTCAGTCAAAAGTGTGTTTTATTTAGTTTTTTTTTCGGTACCATAGAATGGTTAACTTTGTATTATTTATAACATGTAAAGTTAGCGAATCCGAAATTTCTAGAAATTCTCTGGTTCACCATAACTGGAAATGGGGACTTAGAACTTGTTATCTAGATTTTCGTTATAGTTCCAAAGGTGAGCTTGAAAATTAAAGAAATATGTTTATCTTGACAGCTTGACTAGATTAGGAAAATTGAAGGAAACCTTAAAAGGTGAAAAGAAACCATCTATCTAGCCATACCATCATAACGGGAAAGCATTTCATTTTTAATATTTGATATAGGTTCGCTTGAACTGATGAGTATCTAAGATTCTCCTTAAGGCAAACATAATGCTTTGACTTGTTTTCATTAAATAATAACTCGTGCGAGTTAACCTTACGTAAACATCATTTGAATAACTTGCAAAGTTTTGGAAAATTTCTGAAATTTTAATTTTTTTTTTTTAATTAAAAGTAAATATATTGTGGTTTTTGAAAGGGAGTTTTTTTTCCTTTTCTTACTTTTTCGATTATTATTTTGTTATTAAAATAAAATTTGTAAACCAAACAGAAAAATTAATAAATAATTTTTTTTCTGAATTTGAACTTAAAAGTGTTGAAGTTTTAATTGAAACGGCTGTCGTATGTATGTAAAATTGAAAAATGCAGTTAAAATGAAGAAAACAGTTACAAGTTGTTACATTGAATTTTTGTTTTTTTTTTTTAATGTCGTTAATTTGTTTTATTTTAAACTTTTTATTTTATGAGAAATGTGTCGTAAACTTCAAAGTAAAAACCAACGCAGCAAAGCAATTAATTATTTTTACATCAGCGTAAACTAATTAAAAAAGTTATTTATTTTTTAATTACCCTTCATACAATTTACTGATTAGCTTTGCAATACTATGTCTAATATACCATAAAATAAGAAGTAATGTTAGTGATGGAAATTATTTTAAAAATTGTTCAAAAATCTCTTCCATAGGTAGCAATAAACCTTAAGTTATTGTCATTTTGTTATTTGTTATATGAGACTCCACAGAGACTGCAGATGAATCTCTCGATTAACTTGATCTTGTGTTTCCCTTTAGTCAACTGTTATCTTTACGTCTACTTCTTGTCGGAGGTATAAGAAGTTAAAGATATTTTAGATGGAAATTTATCACATATCCTACATATTGTTAATTAATTTATAAAAATAAAAATTGAAGAAGTAAATAAATATATTATTTCCAATGCACAAAATTAAATAGAGATACGAACGAATGTACTGATTGCAAGTAATTCTTTTAGAACCCTTGTCTGTTTTATTTGTTTCTTATTGCTTTATACGAATATTGGATGTGGAAGAAACAAACAAAATAGTAAAGTAAAAATAAAAAACTTGTCTAACTAGATCAACTCTAGAAAATGAATCACGGAAAGTATGTCAAAGTCATTCATTCTCCAGAAGTAATTCTCAGAAGTTTTTCTTAAATAAAAAACGAATTAAAATGTTGTAGCTAAATAAAGCCGACCTGTAAGTACCATACGATGTTATTTTTATTATAATTTATTAAAAGCTAGACCTTGTTGCCATATAAGGAGTTACTTTCCTGAGAATTTTTAAATGTGCAGATATGCGAAAAATAGATCAATATAATCCAACTTTAGTAAAGTAAATTTATATGTACAATCATTACTCTCTGGATCAATTTTTATTATAAGTTACAAAGAACTAGATATTTTTGCCATATAAAGGTTTACTTTTCATGATTCTGAAAAGGCCAAACTTACTATATATTAGAACTTGTTGTTATAGAAAACCATCGTTTTCCTAAAGGCCCTCTAGGGGAAAGTATTTGAAAAATAGATCAATATGGTCCACCTTCAGCTTGGCAAGTTTATATGTCCAATTACTATTAAGGGAAAATTTGCATGAGAAAATATTAAAAATTATAAAAGGGCCTAATTTTCGTCGAAAAAAATTATATGGAAGGGAATATAAAAAATCGCTCTATCCGATCCAAATAATGCTCATCAATTTTTTTTTGCCAAAATAATATTACTCAGCGCTTTCTGTAGAGAAATTTTGGAAATTGCAAATTTTTTTTTTTTATAGCGACTCAATATAAGGTTTTAGGTGGATGAGTGGTTGTAAAAAAGATCCGATTGCATCAATTTTCATTTGGGTTTGTCTCTCGGCTATGATACCTCAATATTACATTTTTTCTGAAAATATACTAACCAATATAGGTTGAGTACAAAAAATATGGATAGACAGACTCCGGGACAGATATGCTGAAATAGATTTAGAAAATTATTCTAGATCAATTGATATAATAAGAAATGAATTCGTCGTAAGTAATTCATGTTGAACACAAAAGCACGTGGACAACCTTGACCAGAAAGACAGATAAGCCGACACGTTTAACATGTTTCGCGTAAATAATTCTGAGTAAATGTAGCATGCATAGCATATATTCCAGTTATTATATAGACGCACATAAGCTAATATAAATAATAAAAAGTTTTTACGTATTTCCTTTCATTCCGTTCCCTTCCGTTCTGTCGCTTTCCGTTCACTCTTCCTTAAAAAATAAATTATCAACAGATTTGAGATTTGTCTAAGCAGTTTTAAAAAGCGATGATGGAGGGTAACTATGTAAATAAAAGAGAGTCCAAATAAAGTGAGATGGTGATAAAAAAATTTCTTGTCCCCTGGAGATAACAATTTTACTATCTACATATATGAGAGAATTTGGAGATTATTACCATATAATTTGTTTACATAATTAAATTTTATCGAGGACTCTCACCATCTCCCGTTCTGGAGATGGTCTTTTGCTTACATAATTATCTTCCCGAAGAAATGTGTTTGCCTTAATAATTTTATAATTCTTTCATTCATCCCTATCGGAAATGGATGGATGGCAGATAAATGAACGAATATTTAGAGTTGAGAAGATCCTGAATCTTTCGTTGATAATGTGGTTAGTGCTTTTCCGAGGCTACTGATCTGTTTCCTGATTGAGATCTGTTTCAAAAATGACCTAAATTAGTTGTGAGAAATAAATTTTTATCTGAGTTTTAATTGCAAGTAAGTAAGTAAGTTATCACTTAGAAGTTAGATAATTAATTCAATTTAATTCACATAATACTGTACGAAGCAACAAAAATATAAATTTTGATCGTTATCATAAACTCAAGAGGAAAAATAACTGATCTTCAGATAATAAAGAATAATAAGGAACAATTCCGGTTTTTCAAAAATATCGGCTGATATGTACATTTGGTACATTTAGTTTTGATATATTTTTCAGAGCGTTTTTTAGAGCGTGCTCTTTTCAAATTATTACATCATATGGTTGATCGTGTCTCCGCTATTTCCTGATAGCTTGCGTGTCAATCTTGCTTCATTAGTTGCAAAATTTCATAGATTTTTTTAGTGACTAATCGACAAGAGAGAGATGCGTCTTTGACTTCAAAATTTCTGGAACGATATCGAGCAAATTACTCCTTCATTCACTCACAGTATTCTCGCTGTATACTTCACAAANTCTGAAAAGGCCAAACTTACTATATATTAGAACTTGTTGTTATAGAAAACCATCGTTTTCCTAAAGGCCCTCTAGGGGAAAGTATTTGAAAAATAGATCAATATGGTCCACCTTCAGCTTGGCAAGTTTATATGTCCAATTACTATTAAGGGAAAATTTGCATGAGAAAATATTAAAAATTATAAAAGGGCCTAATTTTCGTCGAAAAAAATTATATGGAAGGGAATATAAAAAATCGCTCTATCCGATCCAAATAATGCTCATCAATTTTTTTTTGCCAAAATAATATTACTCAGCGCTTTCTGTAGAGAAATTTTGGAAATTGCAAATTTTTTTTTTTTATAGCGACTCAATATAAGGTTTTAGGTGGATGAGTGGTTGTAAAAAAGATCCGATTGCATCAATTTTCATTTGGGTTTGTCTCTCGGCTATGATACCTCAATATTACATTTTTTCTGAAAATATACTAACCAATATAGGTTGAGTACAAAAAATATGGATAGACAGACTCCGGGACAGATATGCTGAAATAGATTTAGAAAATTATTCTAGATCAATTGATATAATAAGAAATGAATTCGTCGTAAGTAATTCATGTTGAACACAAAAGCACGTGGACAACCTTGACCAGAAAGACAGATAAGCCGACACGTTTAACATGTTTCGCGTAAATAATTCTGAGTAAATGTAGCATGCATAGCATATATTCCAGTTATTATATAGACGCACATAAGCTAATATAAATAATAAAAAGTTTTTACGTATTTCCTTTCATTCCGTTCCCTTCCGTTCTGTCGCTTTCCGTTCACTCTTCCTTAAAAAATAAATTATCAACAGATTTGAGATTTGTCTAAGCAGTTTTAAAAAGCGATGATGGAGGGTAACTATGTAAATAAAAGAGAGTCCAAATAAAGTGAGATGGTGATAAAAAAATTTCTTGTCCCCTGGAGATAACAATTTTACTATCTACATATATGAGAGAATTTGGAGATTATTACCATATAATTTGTTTACATAATTAAATTTTATCGAGGACTCTCACCATCTCCCGTTCTGGAGATGGTCTTTTGCTTACATAATTATCTTCCCGAAGAAATGTGTTTGCCTTAATAATTTTATAATTCTTTCATTCATCCCTATCGGAAATGGATGGATGGCAGATAAATGAACGAATATTTAGAGTTGAGAAGATCCTGAATCTTTCGTTGATAATGTGGTTAGTGCTTTTCCGAGGCTACTGATCTGTTTCCTGATTGAGATCTGTTTCAAAAATGACCTAAATTAGTTGTGAGAAATAAATTTTTATCTGAGTTTTAATTGCAAGTAAGTAAGTAAGTTATCACTTAGAAGTTAGATAATTAATTCAATTTAATTCACATAATACTGTACGAAGCAACAAAAATATAAATTTTGATCGTTATCATAAACTCAAGAGGAAAAATAACTGATCTTCAGATAATAAAGAATAATAAGGAACAATTCCGGTTTTTCAAAAATATCGGCTGATATGTACATTTGGTACATTTAGTTTTGATATATTTTTCAGAGCGTTTTTTAGAGCGTGCTCTTTTCAAATTATTACATCATATGGTTGATCGTGTCTCCGCTATTTCCTGATAGCTTGCGTGTCAATCTTGCTTCATTAGTTGCAAAATTTCATAGATTTTTTTAGTGACTAATCGACAAGAGAGAGATGCGTCTTTGACTTCAAAATTTCTGGAACGATATCGAACAAATTACTCCTTCATTCACTCACAGTATTCTCGCTGTATACTTCACAAACTTTTTACAAGTTTTTGTGGCGTTTTCACGTGTTTCATATTTGTTCAGATATTTTACTCATTTTCAAATCAATATATATAGAAAACTATCTTAAAAAAAAAAATGTAAATTGAAATGTCATCGTTAACTCGCATGAGACAGTCAAGCGAATGTTGCCAGATATCTAGGCGTCAACGCCATCTAGTAGCAAAAAACCGCGGAGGCTTTTCATATGACCTAATATTAGGTTGGGGAAAGGTAATCCATCCAATCTTATATGAACTTTATTTAACATTTCGAATTGGAAAATAATGGATTACCTTTTCCCCAAACTAATATATTATATCAACTTCAAATCTTTGGCTGATTCAGAATAAAAATATGTGTAACATAGGTATAATGATATATAAGTTGTACAGTCGATAAACTTACGTCATTAAATATATATATAAAAAAAAAAAATATTAGAGAAATGTAAAATAAAATTCTCCCGTTAAGGTATGTGCGACCAACTCAATTATTAATTTAATTAATTAATTTTACCGTAAAAATAAATATTTTACAGATATTTCGTTTATCGCTAGGTGCCACTGTGACGTCGATTAGCTTAGCTATTTAAGAATATATATAAAAAAAAATTAATTTTACCAAATGAAATTATATATTTCACCAGTCCCACGTTGGGCGCCACTGTGATACTGTATCAGCGGGTAACTTTGAAGTTGAATTTTAACCAAAAATTAAATATTTTACCTGTCACTTCGCAGTGGCGATTATCGAAAAGCGAAAAACCGATAAAATATTTATAATTTCTCAGTACAATTTATTTTCTTTCATATAACCTGAGTTACCAGCTGAACGCCACAAAGCACAAAGAGTGTTCCTAAGTTTTGTGAAAGGGACCGTGAACTTATGACGACTGATCTTGCGATTATTGGATTTGATGTGAAATGTTTTTAAATCATTTTTTACTTGAAATTTATACAAGAACAAAAGTGAATTTTAAATTCAAATAAAATTTTCTTATAAAAGAAGAAAATAATAAATGTTCGCTAGAAGATTTTTTCTTTTTTATTAACCAAATTTACAAACTCTTATTAGTATGGGTAAGTTGTGGTGATTTTGTGTAAAAAACTGCAGAATAAAATTTTTCATTTAATTTAAATAAGCGCAACAAGATTTAACATGAAACTGTTGTTTGAAATCAAAGTTCTTGGCCGATATATCTGCGCCTAAGTTTCAAGGTTTGGTTAGTAATCTCTTCCAGTTGATCAATATAAACATGTAAGTGATTACTTACTGGCTTTATTTAGAGTTTCTTTTTTTTTTTTTCTTTCGTTAAATTAAAAATAATGTATTCACTGATAATTGATTATTTTTTTTTTTTTAATTTTTCCAAAAAAATTTCACAAAAATTAATAATTAATTTTAAGGCAAACATTTTGAATAAATTTAAAGAGAAATTTTTCTTTTACTTTATGAAAGCAAAATATTAATTATAAAGATTCACATATGCCGGAAAGAAAAAATTATCCTTTTGGACGAACGTCTTTTATCCTT
>KK351268.1:259438-273557 GCA_000671755.1 Glossina brevipalpis | reverse complement strand
TCGGCAAGATAAGATTTTTTATAATAATTTTTATTATCTTATCTTGGCTTAAGGCTTTTTGCCAAGAAGCAATGCCTTATTAACACACGAAATTGCTTTTTATCCATTTTTTCAAACTAACAAAAGCTGCTTCACTAAAAATGCTGTAACTCACATACTAATATTGCAACAGCTGTCAAAATTGTCCTTTGAAGGTCAGGGCTAACTAAAAACCATATAAATTTAATATTAGTAGTGCCATCTATGTGTCAGCCCACGAACTTTTCAGCCCACCTGTTACATATTTCATTCTGGTTACGATGTTTTACAGATCAAGGATATAAAATCCGATATATGATTGTTATATACCCTTTTATATAAGAATAGTTACTTAAAATCCTGTTAAATCAAACTAATTAATTTATTAAAAGAAGAAATTTTTTAAAAAAAAATTTTGTTTATTTTATTTAACAAGTTATTCACTTGATGTTTAATTATTAAAATAATAAATATTTCTTTTATTTACATTGCATTTTAGTTCAAAGTACGATAATTATTTCATCAAAATTTCAATGAACTCATTTCCAACCGAATAAAAAAATTATTCATTTTAAAATCTATATATAACTAAACCTATATATTCATTTATCTATATTTAGAAATAAAAACATTTTTTATTACAGTTTCATACATTTTTAAGAGAAAATTTCAAAAAAATGTCTCCTTAAAATTATAACAAAAGAAATATATTTTTATTTTTATTAAATATAATCTTCTAATCCCATAAGTACATACTTATCTGTAAAGAGTAAACGTAGTATCATTAATAAAGAATAAAAGTTTTATTAAAAATGCAGCATGATATGTAAACATAAGGTAAGACATTGGAAACTCACGGCCGATAAGACATTCAGGGCACTTCCAAAGGTTGATTTTCAGTCTAAGTTTGACTATTTTAGACAAAACCTTTTGCGTGACTTACTTTAATAGACAGTTAGACATGGCAAAGTTGATGTTGTTATTTGTATTGATGAATTGAATTAAAAAATTCGATAATTATTGTTCGTTAGTTTAGAAATTAGATGGTATTGTTCGTTACTGGCAACTTCCCCTGATTGATGAACTATGATTGCTTCAGCTTAAATCCACAGACTTCTAGACTTAATTAGAGAATATGGTAAAAGAAAGCTGCTAACAAGATCGACGTTAGTAAATTTCCATGATGTCGTTTTAAACAGAATTAGATTTAGTCAATGGTACTAAGACCATTTGTTCAGATTAAGATGAGCTAAGATAATATTTCTTTGAAATGAATTTTATTTATTAATTATTTTGACATCTCCATCTCTCAGATAAAGAGTACACGGAAATATCAGTTTAGTCTAGCTTAGTCTAGTCTGGTTCCTTTTGGAAGTAGTTACTAGTTATCCTACGGCTTTCGCAATTAGTCCCTATGAATAATTTAATCCTACATTTCTCGTCCTCGGAAGAAGTGAGGATTTCAAACTTAGTCTGGTCTAGGTTCAGCTAAGCCAACTAAGCAACTTTAGTCCGAACTAGTCTAGGTTGATTGTGAAACTATTATCGAAAGCTTAAATAAGCAAAGCTGTTCCCTACACCCGGTAAAAATTATAGATAGTTGCTTTGAAAATAGAACTCTTCTGTATAATAAAGGCGACGGCATGAGAGAACACATGATTAAAGCAGTGATTCCATAAGATTCTTCCCTTCATCCCTTCCAAAGAATCTCTGCTCAATGTGAAACTTTCAAGAAGAGCGAAACTGATCGGATATGTGAATGATGCCACTCTATCAATACAGCAAGCGGCTCGTCTAACAGAGATGGTTGCAAATCACAGTCTAAGCCGAATAAATAGCTGGCTACATAAATTTAATCTAAAACTTGCGAAGCGACATTGGTAACGGATAGTAGGTTGGTCCAGGTTCCGAAAATAGATGTCGACAGATACATTCTTAAATTGGTTTCTAATTTGAGAGTTCACTAAGGTGTTAAATTGGCATTCGCGGAACATATAAAGAAGATTCCTAACAAAAATTTGTCAACTGCAACCGCATTGCACAATATTATGTCAAACGTGAACGGCCAAAACAGGCCAGACGAAAATTTGCAGACCCAGTAATTTATACGCAAATGAGGTATGACGAACCCACCGGAGTAGAGAAAGTACTGGCAAGTCAACATCACCTACGAAACTAAGAAGCGGTTCAAAGGCGGTTCACAGGCGTACTGCATAGTTTCAATGCCAGCTATAACAGTCTTGGCGGGCGTATTATTTGTTGAGCTATTAGTTAAGGAGCAGTTATATATTTATATTAGGAAAAAAGAATAAAGAACAGTTGAAGAAAATAACAACGACTTCTGCAGCAATTACTCGACAGAACATTTTAAAATACTGGCAGCAACGATGGGCAAACGACGCTAAACGAAGGATCTGCATCCCAACTACAACTGTCGAGCAGCGGATGAGAAGAAGGCACGAAGAAGTACTTTCTTCCTTAACCTAAGCTTTGTGTGGACATAAAAGCTTCTCGAGTTATCTGGGCTACACGCAGGCTATGCATGCGGCCAATGCGAAAGCGCAAATGATCATGCGGAGCGGACTGTTTTTTCGGCGCAGGAAACTTCTAGGAGAAGAGCCTAAACATCTCCAGAGATGCAAATTACAACCTACAATCTCTTAGAAGTGATATTGAAAGATTTAGAAAGTCGGAGAAAGTTTGTCCGCCTCTGAAACGACATACTTTGATATAAAGACAAAAGATCGCGACTTACAAAGCCGTAATCAGGTTCGGGAAAAGGCGACGTAGGGTTATGGTATGGTAAGGATCGACAATCGATACGGGCCTATTTCGACGCAAATCGAAAGCGGTTCCACGTTAATCTAAACTGAATGTCATAGAGACGTTAATCGTTAGTGCACTGCCACTACATTCAAAACAAAAACTTTAATCCTGTAATCTAGTCTACAAAAGTCCACGTTAGTTTAAGTTAGTCTAGTCTACTTTCTATTCTAGTGTTATATTTCATAAATGTCAATATTGCTGCAGTGACGCAGTTATTTAGAATAATTGAATTTCAAATTTTATTGCTTAGCACTAACCATTAAGAAATGTATTAATTTAGGTTTATTGCATAATGATATGAACGTTAATATTAAGAAAGTCAGCAACAACGCGTCTTGGCGTTAATTGCATAGATTGCGAACCACTCATAAAATTATAAAGTCATCAACTCGAACGTATGCTACAATAAATGTATAAAATAAAAAATAAATGCGCGACATTGTCGTCAATCAATGCGGTGTCGATAAGAAACGTGATTTGTTTGGTTAAAAAAGAAAAAAAAAACATAACACGTTCACGTGCATTTTAGTCAAATGAAAAAATAAAAATATAATCAAACAAGTATCTGTTAAGCAAATAGATGTAATTATAAGGAAAAGCAAAGCACTATACAAGTCGCTTGATTCTAACGTTATATTATTGAGTTCTTTTTGCTTGTAGGGGCTCCCTTAGAGTTTTGGAAAAAACTTAAAAAGTAACAGAAGTCTTTTTCTTTTTATTAACAAAGCAGGTCAGCACATCATTACCCCATCTTGCTGTTGCTTTACATTACAATAATAATTTTCATAAATTTTACTTGAAATAATTGATTTTCACACATTATGTTTTTTGTTATTCATATATCCGCAACAGTTGATGTATTAACACATAGATGGACAGAACGAAATAAACGATTTCTGTATTTTGCAATCCAAAGTTCCCTCGATGTCCAGAATAAACTTTTTTTAATTGACATAGACACTTGTGCAACACTGCTCATCACTCGCATTTCGTAAATGCGTAAATCGTAAGATGCAATCATCCAGTTTATCATATTCTTCTCGGCCAATTTGTGCGCGAAATTACATCTGAAGGGTAGTTGTGGAAGCAGAAAGAACAATCTCCACAATGGTGGATGGTGAGAATCTTCGCTAAAATCTAATTATGTAAGCAAACTTACTGATAATAATCCCGAAATATCTTCAAATCTGTAGATGGCAAAATTCTTATCTACAGGGTCAAGGGATTTTATCGCAGACTCTCACCATCTCCCATTCTGAAGATTATCTTTAGCTAATATAACTACACTCCTGATCTTTTCCTAAATCTATGGAAAGATATGAATGCTCAATGTAAAGACTAAGTCTTAATTTAATCGATATTTATGGTGCCCAGCCGTGCAAGGGGTTGATCACGCTTCTTTTAACCGCCACTATTGCGATCAAAGATGATAATCATCGTTTTCATTTCATTTATGGGCTATCACTATCATTCGCTCTAAATGAAATTAATTCAAAAGACAGACAGAGAGAGAGAGAGAGAGAGAGAGAGAGAGAGAGAGAGAGAGAGANCAAAACTCAAAATTTATTTGGTAACGTCCGTCTCTCTGACGTTCTCTCTTCTGTTTGTCGGTCTCTCCATCTAACCAAAAGTTCATTCTTCCATCATTCTATTTAACTGGCTATTCGTAGCATTATACTACTGCGTTTTTGTTTATCCCTCCGTCCGTCTAAACAACTTATCTATTTGCTGGAAATCTGAAGACTTGAAAATTGATTTGAAAAACAAAAATCTGACTACAAAATTGTTGTTTTAACGTAAGTTATCTCTAGTTTTTAACGTGGACGTCTAATAATATCTAATTTCTTGATAGTATACGAAGCAATTTCAAGCATTAAATATCGATTTTCAAGGAGTATGAAAATATTTATCATCTAGGGGCCGCATTATTCCTGAAATACTACAATGAGTTGATGTATGCGGCTATGATCTGTTTTGCCACTTTTAAGCAAGTGTCGTATTCTTGTAACCGGTTATAAGTCATAAGAGAAAATAATGTTTTTTCTTATTATAGTTCTTGTAAATTTGCATCAAATATGATACTTCGGAACAATAGTCCCAAAAAAACTCTGAAATATCAATTTTGCTATAAAATAGGTTTGTTAACTCAAGAAAAGCGTGAAAAGAAAAATGTCTTGTGACGACCTCTAACGTCTCTGTAATGTTGCTCAGTATATGGCTGCAAACATGACTTAGGAGGTGTATAGATATCTGTTAAAGCTTTTATGTGGGTTTGTGCTAGGTATGTTTTTAACATAAATGTGCACTGGGGATTTGAAAATTTGTTCCCAGCAACTCAAACTTGCATGGTCTAATTGTCTGAAAGGGCAATGGTAAAATAGCCGCAATGTTTTAATTAAAATTGTAGGTATTCAAAATTCACTTTAAGGCGATAATTTTCTTAATTTTTTCATTTATATTTTCTCATAATTTCTTTTCAAGTAACGTTTGCCTTATCTGATCAGGTCGGTTGTTAAAACTATAACTATAACGATAATGCTGAACTAATGATTTTTTTCTTTATTTTTTCTTTCTTATTTTTTTCGATTAGATTGAATAGTTTAGATAAGTAGTATTATTAGTAAAAACAAAATACGTTTGATTTTAATTTCCTTTGAGAATAGAAAATATTGACTANCATCTGAAGGGTAGTTGTGGAAGCAGAAAGAACAATCTCCACAATGGTGGATGGTGAGAATCTTCGCTAAAATCTAATTATGTAAGCAAACTTACCGATAATAATTCCGAAATACCTTTAAATCTGTAAATGGCAAAATTCTTGTTTCCAGGGTCAAGGGATTTTATCGTAAACTCTCGCCATCTCCCATTCTGAAGATTATCTTTCCCTAAATCTATGGTAAGAGATGAATGGTCAATGTTAAGGCTAAGTCTTAATTTTATCGATATTTATGGTGCCCAGTTGGCTAAGGGGTTGATCACGTTTCTTTTAACCGCCGCTATTGCGATCAAAGATGATAATCATCGTTTTCACTTCATTTATGGGCTATCACTAACGCTCTTTCTCTTATCATTCACTTTAAATGAAATTAACTCAAAAGAGAGAGAGAGAGAGAAAGAGAAAGAGAGAAAGAGAGAGAGAGAGAGATGAAAAGAGTGCGAGAGAGAGAATGAGAGAGAGGGAGAGAGGAAGAGAGAGAGAGGAAGAGAGAGAGAGGGAGACACAGAGAAAGAAATTTACGAATATTATATTTATGCTCAAATGAAAGGGACAGTTACCAACACAAGAGCCGTCACGAGAGAATAAAGCAATCGATTTCAGAAAAAGGAAGGCTATCGTTCAAACGTCATCATTAAATAAGCATCAGTTTATTCCTTGTCTGGTAAATCTTGTGTAGACCAAAAGCTTCCGTCAAAGCTTTCGTGTTCAAAGTCTAATTAAATTTTCAATGAATATATTCTTAAAATTTTTTCGAGAAACCTACGCGTGAAAAATCGTGGGTGGACTGAAGCTTATTATGCAAAACAGCCGCAAAACCGAATCACTGGCAGGAATTCGATTCTTTGATTCTACCAGAAAGGTATGCTTTACGAGCGGGTAAAGTCCATTGAAACGGTTAATATTAAACACTGCCGGAAGCAATTGATCGCTTTGCACAGTTTACTGTTCAATAAACGATCAGAGTATCAAAAAATACAACATAAGGTTATTTTTTACATGACGTCCAGCCATCGGTCCATCTATCCATATACTGAAATTCGGACGCGATACATTAGCACTTAACTGGGATATGCTAATCCAGGTCGTCTAATCATCACGCTCGCTTCAACTGCCACTTGTTTACAGCAATGGATCAAGCACTTGCTAAGTACCTTCTTGATTTGCATGAAGATATGAAATAGATGGTTCTATAAATAATTCCCGTCAGAAAGCAAAATTCTTATCAGCATGGTATGTACAAACTGCCTAAAAGATGGAAAATATTTGTAACAAACAATGGAGCGTAATGTGAATAAACATCATTTTCATCATTTTTCCGGATTCAAAATTTTGTTTCTTGATTTAAAAAAAGTTGTTCATAGTTCTATATATATACACAGATAAGGTAAATAATTTCTCGATCAGCTTAGCTAAGTACGATTTGTTTCAAAAGCCTTTCAAACGCACCTGCTTTTAGAAGAAATCTTATAAATATTGAATGAGTGAGTGTGAGTAGAGTGAGTAAAAGTAGCAATTCCCGTTACTTTTTTCACATAATACTTGAAATATCAAATGCAGTGTATATATATTAGCTTGGGGAAAAAGAAATCCATCCAATCTTATATGAACTTCAGGACTTTATTTAACATTTCGAATTGGAAAATAATGGATTTCTTTTTCCCCAAACTAATATGTTTATATGAGACATTAGAATCATAATTTTTCAATGATTTTTTTCTCTTAATTCTTCTTATTTCAACACTAACTTGTGGTGCGGTGGTGAGTATACAAGATTCGCCTTAAGGTAAATACACTCACTTATGTTCTTAAGCTTAATTGATTGTCGTAACATGTTAAGGGCATATTTTATTGGACATTATTTCTTTTTCTAATTATCTGATATAACTATATTGCGCTTACAATGTCATTGAATAAATTTTTTTTTATTATCGTTGTTAGATAAATTGTTTGAAAAAAGTGTAAGAGCGTTGTAGATAATAATTATAGAACACGAGACTAACACATGGTTTGCTCACATTACAAAAGTTTATTACTTTTATTTTTAATTTTTATCACCTTCTTTTTTAATTTTTCTATTTTTGACAGACTGTTTACACTTGAGTGTATGCGTGAGAATGTGTGTGACAGACTACATATTGTAAGTTATTTACTTAAAGTTAAAGTTATTTTTAGAAAAAATGCAAAAATGTTTTTACACTCAAGACCGGAATTTAAATTTGTTTTGATGTTTACAATATTTACAAAATTACTTTTGAAAAATTGTTAAACATGTATGTTACACATGCTGCTACATGCTGTTCTTGTACCTATTGATTAATAAGAAAACTTTTTCAAACAAAGTTTTGAGGAAAAGACAGTAGAAATGTTATATCCAAAGAAATAGTTTTCGCGTTAGTCATACTTTTTCTAGATTTTCAAATCAATACATTTTTGAATTCAGTTTCAATTCAAGTTTTTTAAAATTATTTTGATTTGAATTTGACTCATTTTCAGTAACAAACTGAGTGCACTTCCAATTATTCAGCCAAACATTACCTAGAGGGACAATCAGACGGGCAGACAGATAGACAGGCGGACAGGCAAGTGGATAATTGGAGAGACAGACAGACATGCTTAAATCGATTTAGAACTTGAGCCTAATCAAGTATATATATACTTCATAGAATCTCTGAAGCTTCGTTCTGGGTTTTGCAAACAAATTGACAAATTGATATTCGGTGGTGGATATAAGACCAATTAATTGAATGAACAATTCCCGATACTTTTTTTCATAAATTGTGCTTAGAATATGTGTTCAAAAACGTTATCATTAAGTGTTTACGAGACGTTATCATTAAGTATTGTTGCATTAAAACGTCAAGCACTTGGCCTTAAATAGTGGTTGGGCCTTAATTTGTTATTTAACAGAAAACGTGACCAAAGTATTTCTGTTTAGATTAAGCTCACGACAAGCGTCAGCAAAATGAAAAGAATTTTTAAGAGTTATTGAACTTTTAATCAAATAATTTTGGAGTACAGTATGTTTTCTAGGTAATGAATAATAAGATACTTCTTGAAATATCCAGTCAATCGATAAATAGCTTTTTGAAGGTAAACAAAAATTTTAAAAAGAAATTTTCATTAAGTATACTTTTCAACGAATATTGCTTTCGCTAATTAAACTTGTGGGTCGAATTGGACCCTTTTTTCAAAATCAAAAAGTGCGAAATAAAAATTTTTTTCAAATAGCTTGAGAATCTAAACCAACTACTTGACTTGAAAACGATTCTTACAAGCGATTGTTACGACAATTTGAATAAAAATAGGACCAGACGGTAATCTTCGGTACTTTCGGTAACTGTTAAAACAATAACCCGGTTTGCTGGCCTAAACAAATTTTGTACCGTAATTAAATGACGATAAGTAAAATAAATGAAAGGGTTAAACAAATATTATATTATATATTATATCCCCATAGTTTCAAAAGCAGATAACATGAATTTGAAAAAATACTTTTATAAGAAGATTTTTTTACAAAATGGAAAAAATATTATCGATTATTTTTCGATATTTTTCAAGCACAAATTTGAATTTCCTGATGACACAAGAAATTGTTTTTTTTTTGCACTTTTCCAAAAAGTTTTCGAATAATTTTTCTTTAGAGCAAACAAATAAAATAAATTTAACAAAAAGTTTGAACGAATATTTTGAGCAAAATGTATAGACCAGTTGTCCGTATAGGTAATTGGTTCGAAGACATATGCCTTGAAACGGTTAGTATTGTCTCATTTAGGGCATAATTCATTATATGATAGAGAATAAAACAAAAAATTAAATGCAAAAAAAAATTCCCCGTAATTCCCGTAGGACAAAATTGTACAATTTAAACTTTCACGTGATCGTGGCGAATTACTAGTGGAGAAAACTCGTCATTTGTTTGATAATTTTCATAAAGAAATTAATTTGGAAGCACCAAAGGAGAATATACGTTTTGGTGCCGTAGTACAATTGATGCCAGTTGATTTGCATATCTGTCAATATTCTGCATCCGATATTCATCCGGCACTTTCGGTTATTATTAACGAACGCGTGGTACGTCATAGTCAGAAAATTAACGATGAATGCGAATTAACTATAGCGCCTTCGGTAAAACCATGCGTTCGCAATTCGTTTCGTATTGTAAGTGGCGATGAAAAAGATCGAGAGAATGAATTATTGAAATATGGTCAACAATTTCGTTTGGAATGTGTGGAAACCGAAGATGATCCTTTAATGTTATTTAGCGCACCGAAGTCATCCGGTTTAACAACTATGATACACACGACTTTTGATTCACGTAAATTCGGTGAAGTTAATTTGCCTTTGGGTTTGTGTTATAAAAGGGTAAGTCAGTCATTTAAACAGAAAGACAGATGACATAAAATAAGAAAAGAAATATTTTCTAGAATTGTGGTCCTGGCAAAGGAATTCCTATGGCTTATACAAATTGGTATTGTCAGCATATTGATCCGCATAAGCGTTTCGAAACCGATGGTACACCTTTGCCGGTATTTACGATGTATTTCTTTAAATTTTTTAATTTGTTTTCAAATTATTGTTCCCCTTAGAGTAATAAACCTTTGGTTATAACACATTTAGCCACCAATAGGAATCTGGCTGCCGAAAATGTGGTAATACAAACACTCTTCGGACCGGTATGTAAATTTTTTCTATTTTTTTATTTGTTTGCAGAATGTTTTTCATAGGGGAGTGCTTACGTTTTGCTTACGTCCTTTTGAGGTTAGGTTGTAATTTCTTTTCTTTCTTTTTTTTCGGCGTATGCCATTTGAACGTAGAACAGAGAAGAGGTTTTAATCACTTATACAAAATTTTCAAAGTTCTCTAAATAATCCTGAAGCCAGGTTATAGTAAAGGTGCTTTGACACCAACTTAGCTGCAAGTGGCTTGTTAAATGGAAAATTAGAAATCTTATAAGAAAATTAGTTTCTGTTTTATAAAATCGCAAGTAATTTAGACAATGTATCAAAAAGATCGTAGCGATTTTATTGGAGAACATTTATTGATGACCCGGATTTTTGGCAAAGAACCGTTCTCGCTAGTAGACAAAAAGAAAGCAATACCACCACAATAAGCCATGAGGCTTACTTTATGGAAAGTTTGTATCTGGATAAGTATAAGTATTGTCTTAAAAATTGCATGCAAAACTTTCAATGCCTAGTTTCTTTCCCATACCATAGGCCATGTCGAGGTACACAGATATATTTATTATAATATATATTACATATATTATATCAAGAAGTCTTTCTCAATGAGGAACTCTTCAAAGACTTCTTTAGTAAGCAGCACATAAAATATGAAAATTGTTCGGCGTTTTTATTGGACTCTTCTTGCGTTTCATTGAGCGAAGTCATGATGTGGTACATTTGCCCAAAGAAGCAAGGTTGGTAAGGGTTGCCATTTACCAGAAATTATGGATATTTATACTTACTATTTGAGAATAGATCAAATTAGATAAATGAACGCAGATTAGATTAGAAAGAAAAGTATAGTGACAGCGCGCCTTCATTCACTTTTCATAATAACTTTTCGAAATTCTAATAGAAATGAATAAATGTTTTTTTTTTTAACTTTTTAAAATTTTTATCTATTCTCCTTGAATAGGAATTTTTGGTTTCTGTACAAAATTACAAAAATGTTTATAAACGTGAAACCTGGAAGAATATCTGGATGATAAGTAATGGTCATCAATTTAAATGAAGAAAACAAAAAGCAAAAATGATCAGAAATTATTATTTTTATATATAAATTTTTTCTTCAATTTTCGTATGTATTTTTTTTTTTTTTTTATTATTAATAAAATGTTTGTACACGCCTTCTAAATAGTGATTTCCTTGAGCTTAATTAGAAGAAAAAACCGATTGTTAAAATGATTTCGATAAACTTGAAAACCTTAAAATATAATTATAAACTTAAAACCTTAGACCTTAAAATTGGTTTATTAACCCGGGACCGCCTAACGAGCGTGCAATGATAAGATAAAATAAAATGAGACTGAATTTCGGTATTCGGTTTGGAACGAACTTTAGATACCCAAAAATAATTAGCGGTAGTTGCGACCAATTTAAAAATATGATATCATATATAATATCTTAACTTTTATGGATGAATTTCTTTATTTCTGTCAATATCGTCTTCGATTCGGCATAAAGGGGGCGTGAAAAATTCACTTTTTCGTTACTAATGCATCGTAGGATAACTTCAGAATGATAGGATCGGATATATCGAAATTTGTATTTATTTTGCAAGTTTCACTTTTTAGCTAAATTCCGATTTTTACTGCTCTCACACGTCCGAATTTATGGCCTACAAATGTAGATTATGCATATGTGTATAATTTTCGAATTTTGGAAGTTGAGCTTTTTGGAAACTTCCAACAAACGGGTTCATAGATTCAACGAACAGTAATCCTAGAAATGAAAAATAATAGAAAGCAGACAAGGGAGATATGAATCGACATTTTAGACTTGTCACGTAAGGTGTCTACCATGTTTATTGTAGCGTATTATAAATTTAACAACAAAACTACGTCATACCGTCTTTCGGTAAGACATATGGAAATCATTGGAAAGTTTTAACAAAATTTTGCCTATAAAAGCTCACTTCTGAGTTTACTTTACTAGTTCTTAAGAATCGAAAAAACATTCGTTAAAGTCTTTCCGTCTAACTATGATCATTTTAGTGTTTTTGTATTTTTGTGGCTTAAACTTGGAACTTATAACGTGCATTCCGCGTGTAATAGGTGGTCAATTCGCAACTCTAGGTCAATTTCCACATCAGGTCTCTTTGCAATTGAAGGGTAAACATTATTGTGGCGGCTCGTTAATATCAGAAAACTATGTCTTGACAGCCGCTCATTGTATGACTGATCAAGATGCTAACGAAACGAAAGTGATAGCCGGTACAGTGGATCTGTTAGCTGGTGATGGCGTATCATTTAATGTAACAAAAACGATTGTACACTCACAATATAATCGCGTTACCGATGATTACGATATATGTTTGTTAGCATTGGATCCTCCAGCGCAATTCAATAATTCGACTGTTCAGAAAATTAATTTGTCAGATGCGAATATTAATTATGCAGCGAACACGTTGGCTACGATAAGTGGTTTTGGTGCAACTAATAGTGATCTTCAATTGCCGAATAAGCTTAAGTATGCTTATGTTCAATTATGGGGTCGTAATTTTTGCAATCCTCAGAATATACCGGGCATAACGGATCGCATGATTTGTGCTGGACATCCCAGTGGTCAAATTAATGCTTGTCAGGGAGATAGTGGTGGTCCATTAACAGTGGACGATAAACTTTTTGGTATCGTATCGTGGGGTTATGGCTGTGGGGTACGCGGTAAACCGGCCATGTACACATACATCGGTGCTTTACGTTCTTGGATTAAGCAAAACTCTGGTGTTTAAACTGAAGTTACGAAATTATATGAAAAATGAATTTTAAATGAAATTATGATAAAACAAATATAATAAATTATCTTTTTTACGACTTTAGTAAACTGTTTTGTTTAATTTTTATGAATATAAGTAAAAAATATAAGATGGAGAAAATACTTTGTTCGCGCTACGATATAATATTTTACGAATTAATAACAAAGTAGCATGCAATAGAAATCATACGATAAGCAAAATATGTTTTCCAGTTTATAATAACGAAATGAAATGCTTTAATCTCAACGGTGAGATTTTCTATAAAAATGTTTAGTACAGAAATGCGCCGTCTTATTAAATATAGAGTTTTTGCCAATAATTATGCTCGCATTTCTTTCTCTCATAATTTTTGTTTATATTTTTCTTTCTTTTTGGGATTTTGTTAAAAATTGCTCCGTCTTATGTATTTAGAGATTTTAGTTTTCGCCTTTTCCACTTAACTTAACAGCGCCATCTTTTAGTAGATGGTAATAAAATAAAAATGTATGTCTAGCTAAGACACAAGAATATCTATTTGTGTGTCTAGTTTAAATTATCTGAGTGCATACAAAAATTCTATAGATAATATGTAAATGTATATATACTTATACTCTTGTTACAAAACTGTCTTTTGTTTATTCCTTCAGGCAAAGTCTGTATCTTTAGAATGTGAAAACGTAGATTCTATTTACAACCCCAACTAGGCGAGATATGAAGATTGATTTTCAAGGCTCTACCACCACATATGTGGTTTTCTCTATTATTATATATTATATCTTATATATTATACAGTATATGTTATATATTATATATTACATATTATATATTATATATTGTATACTATATATTATATCTTATATATTATACAGTATATGTTATATATTATATATTACATATTATATATTATATATTGTATACTATATATTATATCTTATATATTATACAGTATATGTTATATATTATATATTACATATTATATATTATATATAATATATCTTATATAGTATATATTATTTATTATATATTATATCATATATTATATGTTATATATTATATCTTATATATTATATCATATATTATATGTTATATATTATATCT
>KK351268.1:235881-246171 GCA_000671755.1 Glossina brevipalpis | reverse complement strand
TATTCGATTTTTTTGGTGATCGTAAGTGAACCCGTGAATGCATTGAGCGAAACTATTCGATTTTTTTGGCGATCGTAGGCGAACCCGTGAATGTATTCAGCTGATTTAAAAAAAGTGATAAGAAAAAATTTGAGGCCAAGTTTGTTCTTGTAGCTCAATTAAGATGGTCGTTATCGCGAACTCAGCATTCGGATGCATCAAATGCAAAAAAGACAAGACTAAATAAAGTTCGATCTTCCCGCTGATCTGTTTTTTTTCCAAGTGTCTCCGTTGCACATTTTTGATCATTGTAGACATTTCGCGAATTAAATATTACCTTGTTAAGGGCTTATAATTAAGTAAACAGAACAACTTTTATTTGGGAAAAAAAAATTTTGTATTTCTTTCATTATTAAAATAAACTTTCTTTTCCTACGAAAAATATTTAAAAATATTTATTTTACATTTAGTATAAATTAAGTATGTTTTTAAATAAATCATATACCCTAAGTAAACAAAATTTTTTACTAAATTTTTTATGAAATCATATATAGAGAGTTTCTTCTACACAAGTCAACATATAAGTCTTACCTGATTTCCTTTAGAACCGTGACAAGGATATAATATAACATCATGACCGGCATAATCGAGGCAAGCTTCGTCTCTGCGTATTTCACCGGTTTTACTTAACATCCAATACTAATATGAAAGGCAGACAATATGAGAAGTAAGAAGCAAAAGTATTTTAATTAATTTCGGTAAATTTAAATATGTAAATGAATTTTTAAAAAGGCAAATTGCAGTTAAAGCTTAAACTACGTTTTATTTGACTTTTTTTTTTTTTGACAAAAGTATGTTTTATTTTTTACAATGAAGTCTTAAATGAATTCTGTTTGAAAAAAATTTATTGTTAAAATTTTTATACCCGCCTTTATAGTATAGGAATACGAAGGTCCATCATGTGTTTATATTTTTATTCAGATTCATGTTTTGGTTTTACGTGGATACCTGCCTACTGTGAAAGGCTAATCTCACGGTGCATCTAAGCACTGGACTAGTTCTTAGCGACCGATAGTCGATTGCTTTCGGAGAGAATCGCAGTTGAGGGTGGAGCGTGCGTGGTGGAAGGGGAGAGGTGTAAGAGGGAGTGGTGTAGGGGTTGATTATTATTCCGTTTGCTATTTGTTGTCTAGAGGAACTCTTACCGATTCCATTGAAACTAATGACATTCATTGCGCATTGCATCGTGATAAACAGGACACCAAAATAACGAATTTTGTAATGAAAAAGGTCGAACAAACCTTCTTTTTGAATTATTTGACATGGCAACATGGTTTCGTTCCCATTATCTGAAATCATAATTTTAAAAGACTTATTATATAATCCTTTGCCAAGGAATGGAAAATAATCCTGGAAAATAAATGCTTTTTCGCCCTACCTGCGTTACCTCCTAACGTAGGTTTTTACCTGCTAAGCTATAAGAAGCGAACGAATGATTTGATATGGCAACGCTGTTGTGATCTGAAATCAAAACTTTGATGCACTTATTATAGAAACTCTTGGGCTGGTGCCGACATATTTCTGCTTAAAAAAAATGCTTTTTCGCCTTTCCTTTGTTACCTTCTAATACAGGTTTTATCCGCTAATCGTTAAGAGCTATGGAGAATGGAACGAATGATTTGATATGGTAACGTTATTGGCATTTGAAATCAAAACTTTGATGCGCCGACATCGCCCTTCCCGTACCTAAAAAAAAAATAGCTTTTTCGCCCTCGCTAACCATTAAGAGCTGCGGAAGAGGGAATGAATGATTTGGCATAATAACGTTGTTGTCATCTGAAGTGGAAACTTTGATGCGCTTACTACAAAAGCCAGGCATCGCCTATTTAAAAAAATGGCTTTTCCCCCTGCCTGTATTAGCTCTTCAAAAATTTCATCTGCGAGTAAGTCAACGAAGGAGTAAGATCAACAAATTAAACGATCTCCGATACTGATGGTACAACAATTAATGAATTCGTGTTATTCAACAGCGAGTTTATAAAGCGGGCATAAAAATTATAATAATGTTGATAATAATAATATTAATAATAGTGATAATAGTAATAATAATGATAATAAAAATAATAATAATAATATTTAGCAACTATCTAAACTTTAGCCACAAACTCCGTTACATGGTTTTTGTTTTAATATGAGAAAGCGAGAATAAATAAATTTTCGATTATAATAAAGCAAATTATATGTAAAAAGAAATATAAATTATTAATATCAGGAGAGCAATAAATTTTTTTAATAATTTATTTATTTATTTTATATTTTTTTTTGTTTTTGGTTATTGGAAAATCAATTTTCTAATGAGAAGTGGAAATAAACTTATAGCTTCTTGTTAGGATCGTAAAATGTAGTCTAAGATGACCTGATTCATATGGCGATCTTAGCACTGATAGGAGACACGATTTTCATTGTAAAGTAAAAGATCTTTTAGGGTCTCGTAATCAAAAATCTCTGTCATGAAAATGTTATTAATCTTAGCCTTACTTAGTCAGAAGAGTTTTCAATTTTCTTTTAAAAGTTAATAAGATCAAAACTTTCTTTTCCAGCACTTCACGGCAGTGTTATAACTAATTTGGGGCCCAATTCTGAATAACAGAAATCGGCTGTAATAATAAAAAGGATTCAAAATTTAAGCAAAAAACCAGAAAAAAAACCATAGTGGGTTTCATAGTCTGGACAGATTTTTGCTATGAATACCAGAGAACATAATTCCGCTATGGTAGTAGAAGTAGTAGAAATGATATTTGTGTAGTAGAAATGAGATATTTTTGGTAATAGATTCTAACGGTATTTTAGTATTCTAATACAATTTTTTTAATGAACAGACAAAGCCAGATTAAGCGCCAAAGATTTCTCTCGATATTCGACAAAGTAGTTAATAAGTCGTTGTTGACGCTTTCATACGCATTCTGATCTTTTAGAGAAAATTAATTCATTATGGAAAATTTCTTAGGAAAATTAAATCAATTATTATCAATTAAAAAATATGACGATATATTTTGTTATGTTTCTTTGGTTTCTTGCGTTACGTATTCTAGCCACCTCTCCTAGGTAAATATTTCCAATTATTTTGAAATATTATCTACACACAAATCTAGCAATAGACAGCTCTTAACCAAGAATTATTCAAAACAAAATACAAAAAATATTGAATTATTTAAATAATTCCTTTCATTTATTTATTGATTCGACGACATATCCTCTGAATTCAGCGTCAAATAGCAACAATAAATATCAATAAATATTACTGTGTGTAGAGCTATCAGAAGCCAGTTTTATTATTTTGTTAACTGCCGATGTTGTGTGTGTGTGTTGTTTCGAAAACCTACTGATTTTTGCATATGAATGAATTGCTTATAAATCAATCAAAATGAATATTTAATTTCCATTCGTTTTTCCAGCAAATTTCCTCTCAAAAGCAATTGTCAAGCGCGCGCAAAAGAGATAGAAACATACAAACTAATAAACTGCCAAATACTAAGTGCGATGAAGACAAAATTAAAATGAAAAAAAAAAAAAAAAACATGATATCCGCACGTATTTTAAAAGCTCTTTTTTTATATCCCTTCAATAAAGTATCGGGAATTTCTATAATATGCTTTTTTAATATATTTCGAACATAATATTCGGAATGACATTTAAATGTAATATTCAGCCTAAGGCTTAAACTAATTTTGCATGGCGTCAAAAAAGTATCGGGAATTTCCACAAAATACTTGTTTTTAATGTTTGAAACATAATATTCAGAATAAGAACGAAATAGACCCTTAGGCCTAGGTTTAATGATATTTTATATGTAGTCAAAAAAGTGTCGGGAATTAAAACAATTGGTTTTTTTAAATCCTACACATAGATAATATTTAAAAGTATTTTCGCAATAAGAGCTTATATGTATAATTAACAGTGTTATGGAAGCAATTTTTATAGGCACTTTGCAAACTTTATTTGTGGTCATTCCTTCTCTTTAAAACATCAATAGCTTGTAAAATTGTTTCATGAACAATTGCAATGCAATTTAGATAATTTAAAGCGTAAGAATTGTTCGTTTGTCGCAAATGCATGGAAAAAATTCGTTTCCTTGGCGGCAGGCCTTTGCATGAATCATGCAAATGAGAACTCATTTGCATGATTCATGAGTTCAAGTGCCGATGTTGTTAATTTTGAATGACGTTTGTATCGATATTTTTTTTATTGTGTCGATTAGAAAAAAAATCGATTATCCCGTAGACTTCCTTAAAAAAGATTCTAGATATACTTTTCTACCGATTAATTCAGACTCATTTTCCGAATCGATTTAAGTATGTCTGTCCGTCTGTCCGCTTGAACGTATGTTCATTCGTCTAATGACTGTTCATGAATTCTTGTGTTCAACTTACAGTTCGCACTAAGAGATTTCATGAATGAGCGACCGCACTTAAAAATTGTTTTGATCGAAACTTTTTTAAAATCTTCTTCAACATAAGGACCTGTTTTGAAAAAGTCATTATATGAAAACGAAATTCTAATTGTAATATTTTTCATCAAAAATTGGTGAAAAGTACTATTTTGGAACATTAAAGAAAAATTTGAATGGATTGGTATCGAAGCATTTTAGCGATGTGGCATATTTAATAGTTGCCCTTGTCCGTCTATAACATGGTTTGGAAAATAAACCTCTTACGATAAATTTTCACAAAATACACCTAGTCTTAGGACTATTCTCTATATATGGGTTATATAAGGGTTTTCATAAAAAGTGTGGCTCTTCTCTTACGCATGAAGAATTTTACTAGACTAAGTAATGTTGTGTACTTAATAGTTGCCCTTGTCCGACTACATTAGTCTAAATAATTATTCAATAAAATAATATTAGTTTCACTTTTTTCGAATATTTTTAACGATTTCACAAACGAAGTACCATTGCAACGAAGCTCCATCGAGAAAAACTTCTTAATTCCAAAAAAAACAAAAGCTTCATTGCGAAGATGAATAGGAAGCCACCTAATTCGTAGCCTCCCCTTTAGTAATCAATTCTTTTTGTGACATTTAAGTAAAAACAAATTCTCGTTACTTTATTGACATCATATTATTTCATCAGAATATTATTTAATCAGAGGTAAAAATATTAATGGAAATGTGGTTGATAAGCCTTTTCAACTATTTATTTTTGAATAAGTGATGGGAAAATATCAAAATAGCGTATAATTTATGTGTAATTTTCAAAATATAAATCAAATAAATTTAGTTAAGTAAAATGGGTGTTTTTAGTGTAAATTTCTCCAAATGCCAGTGGGTTATTAGTGTCATTGCGGTGAAAGACAAAAACGAAAATCTTTTAATAGCCCAAGCCTTCTAAATCCGGTTAGTGTTTATTTTTTTTATATATATATATAAAAAAAAAACAAAAATTTTAAAGAAAAAATCATAGAAAAAAATACCTGGTTTCCACCTTGACCGTGACACTTATAAGGATCAACGGCCCCTTGCAAATCGTCCGGTTTGGCGGCCGAATCAAGGCACATATCTGTTTCTATATTGGCAATCTGAAATTGTTTGTTCGTATGTTTACAAAATGCCTGACATTTCTCTCTAAAGAACAGAAGTTTGTGATCACGATTGGATTTTGGAAATACGTATAAATAGGTAAAGCATGCTATTACAACACAGCAAACGAGCGTAAAGAAAGAAAGGGAAACATCAGAAAGATACCGTTAACCATTAAATTAGTTTTGTTTTTTCTTTTTTATTTTTTCCTTATTTTCAAAAAAAAAAAAAAACGGAGCTTGTGGCGGTCGCATATCGCATGCAATGCAATCAACCAACCTGATTGCCACCTTGTTTATGACAAGGATATAAGCCAACGGGCTTTTTCAAATCCTTTCTACGTGATGGTGAATCCAAACAAGTGCGACCGCCAGCGCCTAGGTTTCTTATCTAAATGTATATAAAAGAAGGGAAAATTGTTTTTGTTTCTGTTTTTGTGTTTTGGTTTGTTTTGTTTTGTTTTGTTTTTTTTTTTTTTTTTTTTTTGCTTTTTTATACACATAATGTTAGTAGTAATGAGTTAGCGCAGGATTTGTTGGACTCATTGTGATGCATGTTAAAGAACCTTTTCAAGGGCTCTCACGTTAATTTTCCTTAAAAATTGGTTAACAAGAAAAAACTTACCTCGCCGTACGCTACCGATTCGCTAGGTATGAAAAGTTCTGGATAAATATTATCCAAATACCATTTAAAACTTTTACAATTCAAACGTTGGCTAGAAAATGAAAAAAAAAAAAAAAAAATAAATAAATAAAAATAAAAAAAGTGATAAAAATATATTTATATTTAAAAATATGCAGTCAACGCAAAAAAATCTCAAAGAATTATTTAAAAATTCATGAATTTATTGGATAATGAATTTTCTCCATTAGTATTGGCAAGAAAGGAAGGTATGTTAGGTTTGCAATGTCGTTTGTAACACGTACAAATACGCATTAGAAAGATAACAAGGCTTATGTGCCCCATTTCAGCTTAATTTACCAATTCGGTGTAGTATTGCATCAGTCTCTCCGTCTTTTGTCTCAAATTCAAATATAAAGTTCAAATTTTGCATTTTTTTTAGATTATCCACTACTTTTTTTTGTGAAAACGCAATCCTTATGCTATGAGTTGCTATCGATTTTATAAATGATATTTGGTAACTCAGATCTTTATTTATTCTTAAACTCCAAAAAATTGTTACGTGGTACAAGAAGTTTTTTTTAACTGAGGGTATTATATTATACTGGATTATCCATTTTGTGGTTCCGAAAGTATATGTAAATAAAAGAAACTTCTGATTTAGTTTTGCATTAAATTTTTATTCAGTACGTTATTTAAGTCTTCGCCATTAATTGCGAAAGAGAACATCATTCAAATGTCTTCCAAGTAACATCTTATAGAAATGAATCCTTTTGAAGTCATTTTCGATAACTTGTTTGCGCGACAACTCAGCCATCACTTGACGGATGTTCGTTTTCAAAGCGACAAGAGTTTGAAGATTGTTCGCTTAAATCATCCTATTGAAATCGTTTATCTTCAAGGTTCATTTTTTCAATTTCGCACCAAATAAAATTCGTAATCATGTGGCTGTGGCTGTAGCGATCAGAATACTGTGCGCACCAGGTAATGAATAAATTTATAACTTATTCGGAACTTTTATTAACAATACCTACACTTCCGGTCAAGCATGCGTTTCGATGTTGTGTGGGCCTTAACAAATCTATTAGAGATTTAAGTTTCTTCAAACTTCTTTACAGTTTTGCATATAGTGCATTCAGATGGACGACTACGTCGATTATAATCGGCCCGTAGCGCACGAAACGTACATAACTACAGAATCAGTATTTTTGTAGAATTTTTTGTTATTTAAATTAATTTAATACGTTTAGTAATTGCTAAACGATGCACGATATTGTAAAATGGCAAATATAACACTAAACATGCGATGCCCTGGATGTCACGTCTCTTTAACATATGTGAATGAGATGGGGCTGCCAAAACTGGACCATGAAATGGATGACCCTATCTTATATTAAAAAAAAGAAATCCGCTGTAGAAATAGGGAATATGCTACAAAAATATATTAAAAATGTAAGGGTCATACTATTAAAAAATAAATGCACTTTTTGCATTGTTAGCCTTTTTGAATAAACGAGTATTTTAAATTTTTTTTTGCACAAGCCGCTCGTATGTATGGAATGCAAAAAAATGATGTATAGTTAGTTGGAAATAATATATTGCGTATAAAAAAATTATATACATATCGAACAATAGATGTATTTATAAACTGTACCACCTGTGTTACATGGTCAATTGAATTTGTGAGGATATATGAAAAAACCCAGATAAGCTCACAGTTCATTTTTGCGATCGATTCAGAATCATTACGTGCAGAATATAGTAAGTTTGTGAGAACGTATGGAACATACCCAGTACGATTTAAGATGAAGTTAGCTTTTATTATTCAGTATCATTTTCTATGCCAATTTAAGTTGCCTGTCCGTCTATCTGTCTGTCTGTCTTAGGTGTGTTCATGAGCTTTAATATTCAACCTATTTACTGTGACACATATTGATATAATGTGGTTCGAGGACGAACAAGATTTATTTTCGATCTTTTCCTTCACTTTTTTAAAAAAAAGTTATATATATATTATTAAAACCTGATTCTTACTTTTTTAACCTATTACCTGTACAACTCGAATTATCTATTTTCTAAAAGTCTTATTCTTTTGATTTCTGCAAATCTTTTACTGCTAACAGTCTTTCTCCCACTTAACTTTGGACGGTATATTTCTTCTCTTTGTCCTTGTTAGCGCAACATGTGCTTGACCGGCTGTAAATATCTTAGGACCTAGGTACAATACCTAACATTACACCGTAATGCTTTGCTTGGTGTTACTCTGCGTTCAAGAGTGCCCTAGTTAATTTTTACTGGAACTTGGTTTGGAATGGTGTTCATTGAATGAATACCGAGATTTCCAAAGTCTACGTTTATTAATGGAATTTATTTTTCGTATAATTAACCACGTGCGTAGAATGGCCATTTGATTTATACGGCAAGGCCGATGAAGCAATTTACTAATTCGTTCGTAATATCGATGTTAGATTTTAGTATTATTCTACTTCCTACAAATATGTCCAGTCCCTTCTTCCCATTTGGCTTTCTATAGTCCGGTTCTTCTGTTTTTGTAAGCCTACCAATTATATCGTTCGACTTAGGGCGATATTTGCTTGACCGGCTGTGAATATCTTAGGATCCAGGTTCACCGACGTAGTGCTTTGGACCTTATGAATAGGAGGGTACACTGCCTAAAGATAGGGTATTCGTATCCTTCTGCCCTCAAGAGTGCCGTAATTAACTTTTGCGGCGAATTACTTTGAAATGGTATTTATTCTATTCAAAAGTTTTCGTGTTATTCTTGAAATTTGTTTTTCGTGTAATTGTTCACGTACGTAGAGTGGCGGATGGAATCTGTTTTCCGTGTAATTTTTCATGTACGTACAGTGGTGGAGAATTGTTTTGAAATGATGTTTTGCTTTCCGAATACTGTCTTTTCCAAAATCTACGCTTATTGGTGGAATTTGGTTTTCGTGCAATTGTTCACGTACGTAGAGTGAAGGGGAATCGCTTTGAAAAATGGTGTTTATTCTACGAACACTATCCTTATTGATGAAATTTGTGTTTGGTGTAATTGTTTACGTACGTAGCGTAGAGAGGAGTTGCTTTGAAATTGTGTTTATTCTACGAATACCGTCTTTCCCAAAGTCTACGTTTGTTGATGGAATGTGATTCTTTCGTGAAAGTAGTCATTTGATAGTCTTTCCCGTAAAGTAGTCATTTGATATTTGTGACAAAGCCAGGGAAGCCCTTTACAAATGCATTCGCTTTGTCGGTTTTAGTATTATTGTACTTCCTACAAATACGTCCAGCTCTATAGGTAAGCCCCCAAACCTGATTGATGTTATCTGATATTACCTCACTTAGATGAAGATTATCTACACTTGACATCGCATCTTTTGGACGGTTTTGCTTCTATATCTTGTACATAGCTGCTCCCTTTGGTCTGACGTAATCTAATGTATTTTTTATTTATAGAATATTTACAAGTATAATCATTTTTCAAATGGTCTATTAAAACCGATCTATCCATTATTTTCAGTTTTTCGATTCTCAGAGCATTTAAAATATCAATAAATGAAAAATTTCTTTAAATTAAGTAACGTATGGTATTTAGTGTTCGACCCTATTGGATCGCAGTGTATTTACTTTATAGATTTATTTCGCTATTTGGATTCTATAGAGTTATGAATTAGCACAAACTGATTTCTCAATTTCTTGCACATTTTGTGCATTAAGCTTCGTCTACTGTGAACACAGACAGTATTGTACAGAAATTGCTTTTGCTTTTGCATATAATTTTTCTTTACTTTTCAACAAAATTTTCTTCCAAATGGTCAACTCTCTTGCAAAGCATAGTACGATAGGTTTTTTTTTTTCAATTAATTCTTCTTATGTAAAGTAGACGAAGAAGAAGAAGAAAAAAGAAGAAAATTATATCTATTACAGGAAACGGATTCCAAGTTTTAGCATGAGTATGACTTGAATTCATGAATGAAATTGATTGTATGATTTAATTGATCTCCGAAAAGCTTAATATTTTTTACATCATCTACTGCATGATTTTATAAGTACTTATGTAACCTACATATACAGGAATAAAAATTTTATTTTTTTTTTTTTTTTTTTTTT
>KK351268.1:222193-232725 GCA_000671755.1 Glossina brevipalpis | reverse complement strand
TATTCCAAGGCTGTAAACAAAGTTGGGCCTCGCCTATATTCTCAAAACTGGAGCAAAAGAAACAAGTAAAAAAGTTATAATCGGCCGCGACCGAACACGTCCAGACACCCTTTCGTCTTAAAAAAAAAAAAAAAAAAAAAATCGAAAAAGCCAAATTTCGTTACCCTGCAATACGGGGTAGGCGTGGCTGATTTTAGTCATTTTTACATAATACAGGCGTAAATTTTTACCGCCTTTATTACAGTTTATGAATAGCGAGTAAAAAACCCCAAAAAGAATCGGTGTTATTTATGTTGCACTGTAGGCGTGACCCTTGACCGATTTGAACCATTTTCAATACCAACATGCGAGCAAGAGCTTTCAATATTTTTTATCAAATTATAACCTAATATCTTAATTTTTGCCACAAAAAAGCAGACAGACAGAACGGTAGGCTGATGGACGGACATGCATTATAGCTTTCGAATTTAACACTGATTATGAATATATATTTCTTATGGTGTTTCTAAAGTTTCCTTTTGAATGCTACAAATATTTTGATAAAAAATGAAATTTCGATGCTTTATAAAATTGGACGGGCGTGGCAGATTTTTCTATTTTTACGCAGTTACAAGAGGATCGTCTATAGAAAATATCTTCAAACTCTTATATTTTCATTTATTGTATATTATGAGTAATCAGAAAGAAAAAACATTTTTTTTGCTTTTTGGAAAAAGATGTGGTCTCAGTTTGTATTGTACTGTACCCACGCCCTTTGACCAATTTTGCTCAATCTCAATCTTGCAAGAATTTCTTATATTTTTGCTAAATTTGTAGCCGATATCTTTATTTTTGCGGTTCAGCTTACTACTGATACTACACAGACATAAAGCGTACGGACGGACGGAGATGCTTAAATCGACTCTAAGATTTATGCTGGTCAAGAATGTATACACTTTAAGGGTCTCCTGAAATTTCCTTGTAGATGTTGCAAACAGATTGACAATGCCAACACACTCCCATTTTACGATGCCGGTTATAAAAATTAAAAATTTTATCCGTTTTCTTTTCGGGTTTTGTTCTTATATCTGTAGATTAATTTGTGCGCATAATATATAGTGACATTTTTTTTTGTCATCCTAACGGAAAGAGAAAGACTGAAGGTAAAATTTACTCTGTCGTATGATGAAGAACGATGCCATGTTATTTACTGTTATCATAGTGTAAGAAGCACATGTTTTTTTAAATGTATAAACGACATTGCAGGATAAAATTTTCTTTCCATTTTAACCGCAGGTTTATTGTTATTACTATTTTTTATACGCTACACTACTTGCGGTACAGGGTGTATTAAGTTTGTGCAAGATCTAGACGGGCTTAAGAACGCTTCGTTTTTTTTTTATTCCGACCAATTCGGAATCATTTTCTGAATCGATTTAAGTCTGTCTGATGTCCGTCCAAGATTTCTTGTGTTCGAGTTACGAAAGCCATTGAAAGTGAATTTTATTAGAAGACTTTAATCACAACTCTTTATATAAAGCCCCATTTGAACAGAGTTTTGATAAGAAAAAACTTGAAATTTCGAATATTTTTCGACATAACTTGATAGAAACTAGTATTTGGGAATGTAAAGAATTTTTAGTATTTTATAATAGAAAGAGTAAAGGAAAAAGAAGATCCATCCACGCTTTAGATTGTCTTCCTTACAAGGTGTACCATTGAAAAGCTTACTTCTTTCCAAGGAAACAAGAAACAATTTATCGTATTAGTTTATGTAAGTAAATAAAAAATTGTATATTTAGTAAAGTTCTGTAGGGTATTTAGCGGTGTAAGCTATGCCCGAGTATAACATTTTAACTTATTTTTTGTTGTTGTTATAATTGTTATTGAAGAGTTCAGTTGCGGGTATATATGCTGACAGCTAAGTAAACAACGACTTATTAATACTAATAATAAATGAAATTAAACCATAAATTGATTGTACTCGAAGCAACAAGAATATAAAATAAAAAAAAAACTATCTAAACAAACACTCAGAAACACTCAGAACTCAGATTACAAGTATGAGAAAACATTTGTGTTTCCTACGGCAGCATAATAAAGAGAATTTAACCATCGCACACAATGTTATCAAGTATTAATGCACGAAGGATTTACAAAATTAATAGCCATATATTTCTGGTCTAATGATTAGCTGCTTATAGCTTATTACTATTAATTAAGGTTTTAATGTCTTCTTTTCCGTTCTTTTGTGGGATTATTACATGAGACTAACGACAAACGAAGCATGAAAATCTTTGCATAGGGAGACAGGGACAACGTTAAATAACCGGTAGTTTATACAAAAGAATGACTGTTAATTGGAACAATGATCGCGAGATGTTCTGCTAGGGACATTTAGATTGATATACTCTAAAAGTGATTGAGAATTTATTTTATTATTATTTAGTTTAATCAATAAGACGAGACTCATAATTATCTTCCATAATAGTTAGGTTAAGTAGTTTTAATTTGTTTTTGTATATTTTGAAAGGATTATTATAGTAAATTCCAATAAAAAAAAATAGAAAGAGTAGTAAAAATCATTTTTACGGAGAGTCATTTAATGTAGACTACATGGTATAGTTCCCTTTGAAATAAATTTCCTTCATATTATCTACGACATAGCAAATTAAATACACACTCCAAAGTTGAGTGCAAATGTATATTTAATGTAAAGAATTTTAATGAATACTCATCAGATTAATTGTGTAAGCGAATAGTTTCATTGGTTATGCAGAGGCAACGGAAGCAATATTGGAATAATGCCATGAGGACGGAATAAAGTAATGGCGTAATTTCTCTTCTATTTTCTACCTTTGTGTAAAAGTACGATGGCGATGCTGTATCATATAAGTTGTACATAAAAACGATACGAGTATCAATAAAGAAGGAAAGTTACATTTCTTTTACATCGAATCTTAAATACCTAACAACTTTAGGAAATTTATGAAAAATATTCAAATTTTTAATGATTAATTTTAATTGAATCTATTTTTTAATGCCAAAATCTTCTGTAGAAAATGAGATATACTTCTTTGTTTTCATATAAAAAAGGGCATATTTCAATGCGACTTTACTCTTCCTTAACTGAGTAAAAATGGTGTACCCGTAGTGTTTTTTTATGTTCCCAGAACGGTCAAATACCAGACAGAGTTAAATTAGGCGAATAGACAGGTTGCGTAACTTCATTAGTTCAATTTTTAGCGAAATGATCTCGAAGCATCAATGCAATATAAGAAAAGGATCCTAATTCTGTGGCAAATAAGTTCATTCAAAGGATGCATAACATTTACATAGCAATCGTAAATTTATTTCGAATAGCAAATAGGTTTAGGCAAACGATGCATAACGCAATAGCTTGGTCCCGGCGAAAGGCATTCATAATGTTTCGCTATACAATAAGCAGAGAGAACTACTACTTTTTGATTGTAAAGCTTCTCAAGTATTTTTCAGTTGTTTCTAATCGATTAACAAATAGAATATAATCAGTCTTAACACATACTTCTGGCTTACCTGAACACTAAAAACTAACTTTTTGTTTTTACGCCAAAAAAAAAAGACTAACGATAGCTGAGGAAAATAGCGACTCTTTTGTTCATTTTACTTATTTTATGCTGTTGCCTCGTCAAAAAATAAAACATTATACAGAAAAGCATTCCTCTTAGATAAAAATATTCGAAAAATAAATTTTTAAGAAGATATTCTTCAGGAATTTGTTGCGTTAACAAACAACTTTTTGAGGGAGGGCGATATACAAGAAAAACGTTTGTAAATTCTTTGTAAACAATTAAAATATTTTTATATTCAATTTAATTTATAAAGATTTCTTCTTTCCATCTCAAATTTACTTTCTGCAAGTTTTGCTTTAAATCGATAAAAAAAAAAAAAATCAAAACTTGATATTTAACTAAACCATAAATAAAAAAGAACGACAGATAAAAATAGATAGTCGGGGAAGACAAATCATTCACAATACCCTACACTACTTTATCTGATCCAATTCTTTATTTACTCTCGTAACGAAATTGTGGTTAGAGGTAAGCATAAGGTAAGGTTAAAGGGAAGAAGGCCTAAAGCGTAAACTTACGTGGTAAAAATTTAACAAAATTACTTTTCTGTCAGATTTTTCAAGTATGTCTGTCAAAAGATCCTGCATATTCTAATCTGATAATGTAGTTTTCAAGACGGTTATATGTGACGACGTTCAACAAATAGATGTACGTTTGGTGCAGTTAATTTTTATGCCAAATAGACCAACTTTCAGGATGAAATATTAAAGACCAGATTTTTTTTATCATATAAAGGGGGGATCCAAAAAATACACGAACGTGAGTCGGGTCGGGTGCAGTTAACTTTTATGTCAAATTACTACAACAGATCAATTTTCAGGATGAAATATTAAAGGTCAGATTTTTTTTGGAGAATCCTTATAGTCATATGAAGTCCTACTTTTTTTGAAAATCCTTATAGGAGGAGGGATCCAAAAAATAGACGTACGTGGGCTGGGTTTGATGCAGTTAACTTTTATGTCAAATTACTACTATGGACCAACTTTCACGATGAAATATTAAAGACCAGATCTTTTTGTCATATAAAGTCTTTCATTTTTAGAGGAAGACGGATCCAAAAAATAGACGTACGTGGGCTGGGTTTGATGCAGTGAAGTTTTATGTCAGATTACTATTAAGTATCAATTTTCACTATGAAATATAAAAGCTCAAACTCTTTCATCACCTATGGGCTTACTTCACATGAGAACTCTTACATGGGATGGGGTCCAAAAAATAGACCTATTTGGTTTAAATTTAATATAATTAATTTTCATGTCAAATCACTATAACGATCTTCCTTGCATCATAAAATACTAAAAATTAGAAAATTTTGCTAAGTAAAGGCTTATTTTTCGTAGATTTATAATGGTGGTTCAAAAAATCGTCCCAACCGATCCAAATTTTTCATATTTCTTTGAGCTAAGTTTTCTTAAGATCTCTGCAGATGCCGTAACTTTTTCAATTAACGAAAAACCCTTCAACGTAGATATTTTTTTGAATTTTCAATCGAAAACAAATGAAAATGCCCGATATGATAAATGCATTGGATGCCCCAATACAATTCATAGTGTAACTACTGCTTTCATTTAATATGAAATGAAAATTAATAAGTGGAAGACACTAGAAACTGATATAAACTTTTTAATCTCTTTTTTTTTTTTCTTAGTCTTAAGCTATCATTATCTAGGGAGGTGAACATTTCTGTGGGAATATAGATAGTTTTGAAACCACACACTTTTTACCGCTCTGCTACTATACCTCATTAAGTTTGCCATTGCTTATGGTTCGCAACTGCACCCAATGGTCCTAAATACTTGAATTAAAGAAATGCGGCAGAGTTTCTATCTTCAACCGAACTGTAATCTTCTTTTTGTTACTTTCAACTTTCGTTTCCAATAAAAAAGTTTTTTTTTTTCCCCTTATCAGATTTAACATTTTTGCGAAATCTAAACAAACACAAAACTTTTTATTTATATATTTTTTTTTTTTTTTTGTGAAAACTACTGGGAAAACTTCTGTTGCAAGTTCTTTTTTCTTTTCTTGTTTTTTTTTTTGCATAAATTTATTTTACGATAAGTTATTTTTGGTTTTACAAATTTTCCTGTGAACTTCAAATGACACACACACACAAATTGCTTTTATTACTATCAATAAGTGTGCATTTCAAATAGTGAACTGTCATAGCCAATATAAGCTTTTTTAGATGAGATGAGCGCATTCAAGCCAACATTGTATTCAACTTTACTTTGAAAGCAATAATATTTGCTTAGCAACGTTTACTTAACAATGTATGTAACAGTATTTTGACATGTTTTCATAGTTCCGGAGAGATATTTTAGTGCAACTCTGTGTGTGTTAATAATAAATTCATGCTTTAGCTCAATTCACCTTAAAGCGTACTCTAATTTCTCTGTTTCATATCGTAAGGTAGATTATAATGGGTGTCTCAATAAGTGTTTGTTATTTTATTCAAAAATAAATATAAGTATTTTTTGAGTGAATTGTGATATTACTATTGGTGTAGTTGGAGCTTTTCTGTCAAAATTCGCTGCGTAGTTCTTCGAGAAATTTGAAATTGTTGAGAATAATCCCGAAATAATGTTTTTCAGTTTTCGGCGAAACTCTCGGTTACAGCAGCAATGTTTTCAAGAGATCAACCTGTATGTCGTTGCAAAGGTGAGTTATTGTCTATAATCAATCCAGTTTCTTCAAACTCTCTGAGTTGTGGACACATTAGTTATACTTTCTTGACTGAAAATTCCTCGAAATTTACGAGCGGTCTAAGCATAACTTTCTCCATTTTTATAAAGAGTTTTAAAAGGGGTTTTTTGTAGCGCTCCATTTTGAATAATTGAAACCATCACAGATGACAGCTGTCAAATTTGAGAGTCGACATTTGCATGAAAAAAAAAATGACACAAAACTTAAATAGTGTACTCTCATTGGGACACCCTTTATTTCTTCTTGAATCATTTATTAAATTTTCTACATTTTCTTTATTATTATTCTCCTACAGTCTTCACTTGCCAGTTAATTGAAGATAGAGGAGGAGTTTTAATTAATTCTTTGAATAAAAAAGAAAGAAAAAAATTTATTGGCTGTTAAGCATTACGGGAGGATTTTAGAGATATATTTATTCTATTATAGTTTGACAGGATAAAAAAAATTAAAAGAAAATGATGAGGATTTGAAAAAAAAAGAACAGAAAAAAAGAAAAACAAAGAACCATTCAGCTTGGCCCGAACGCGCGTTAATAACTATTATTTTTAGTTTACATATCTAAGTTATTTGATTGCTATGAATGCTGGGACTATTTTTAGAAGAGAAAAATGCATGAATGCCTGCTGTGGATTTTTAATTACAAAATTTTAGTCTATTTTTGAAGTGACTGTAAAGAGATAAATACTCATTTCTAAATAAGTACTGTGTCCATTACAACTAAAAATAGAATATTATTTGATAAGATTTTGCATTTAGTCTCAATTTCAGCGTTGCGACGACGGCATAGCGAAATAGTCAAGAAGCGCAACTATTAAGTCGGCATATCAGAGTTCAATTACCAACGTGGTAGACCATAGCTTAATTATGACTGCTGTGCGGTCATAGCTATACTGAGCCCTTAATCCCCCAGCTAAGGTCATTTCATTTCCTTCTCTAAGAATTCCTTTCAAGCCTTTAGTTTCTCACGCCTTTGGGGCAAAGTTTTTGCGCAGTTGATTATTTAAAAAAAATAAATTTCAACGATCGTGAATATTTCAAAAGCAACGAAAATATATGAGACCTCAAGTAATAAATATATGAGACCTCAAGTAATTCGATTTATAATGTGAAGCATGTCATCGATATATAAATTAACTACACGCGTAATATTNAAAAATTGCATAAAAAAACATAGGAACAAAATTCAGGCAGACAAATAGACCAACAAAGAGACAGACAGGCTTAAATCGATTTAGAAACTAATTCTGAATCGATATATAGTGTAATAATCCGTGGCTATAGTTGAAGTCCTTCTACATCTTACATATATAGAAACCCACTTGCACAACTGTTGTAGAGTATAATTATGAATTTTTGTTTTAATAGATAAAATTTCGATAAAAATTTCAGTTTTTCAATTTTTAGAAAAACTTTCTTCAAAACTTTTTCTTTTTCTTTGAATTATTATACACTATCACAACAACAACATAAACGACCACAAGGTTTGCAAATTTGGTTTTGATATTTCATGAAAATTCGTTTTCATGACAGATGACAGATTTAGCCGCGCTGTCGTTAAATTATAAGAGTGATAATGGCCTCTGTAAGCGAACAATTGAACGTGGCGTTGTGCTAAATTACCATCAGCGTGAGCAATCCGTAACCTTCACCTGCCAATAAGGCAAAGTATACAGTATTGTTGCTGTACGCAGCAGGTGACGAACCAAATTTATTGATTGCTGACCATTCTAGGATTTATTATCACAACAAATCGAAAGAATTGAATGCGTACGACGTGTTTCAACAGGACATCTTAAACGAATTGTCGAAAACGAAGGTCGTTCTTAATAACAAATAGTTTTCTTTTTTTTTTATACTTTCATCAAACATTAATATCATTTGTGTAATAATTCGTCAGGTATGGCAGTGACGTTCACTTCAATCGAGTAGAAGATAGAAAAAAGGAAAGTTTAAAACATTGTTGTCGGGCAAAGACGGCTCTTAAAAGCCTTACACACTGTTTTGTTTAACTCATAGATTTTTGCCGTGTTTTATGGCATCAAAAACTTTCTAGTGCGAAAAATCTCTTAATATTTTCTCAACCGCATTATATCAAGAATTGTTGCCATTTAAATCTAAAACAACCCTTCCATGAGGAGGTGAACGAAATATATATCTATTTAGTCTAGACACTTCACAATAAATTTATATCCGTTATTCTGGACGACTACCTATCAAAAAAATATTGAAAATTGGACCTTATTTTATACTTAAGCATTGGACTACTTTCCGCGGCCGATAATCGGCTTTTGCCGGAGAGGATCGCAATCTTCTAGCAGGTGTGGTTCAGTACCCACATCATCAGGGTTTTCCTTATTCCGAAATACCAGACAAGAACAATGGATATAGGGTTTTTTTTACGTCAGAAGCTTTATATGGGTCGGGGTAAAAAAAAAGATTCGATTCAATTCGATACAAATTTTCCACAGATATTTCATATGTGATAATACTTTTTTTAAATTGAAATTAGTTGATAAATATTAAAGATTCTAGATATTGTTCATGTAATGATTTTTTGAAGAAAGGTTATTATATAACGTGTTGTAGTAAAAAAATGCTAAGATTTCATTTATTGTTCGTCTTCGGGCGAAAACTTGCCAGTATGTTAAAATATGCCGAAAATCGTCACTTAAAGTTTGAAAACTAAAATGCATGGACATCGAACGGTTCGATGGACAGAGTCGTATAAATCGATTTAAAAAATTGACTTCGAGTAAATAGCTATAGTAAAAAGGGGGATCCGTCTCAAATCCCCACATCGCACAAGCTAAGTATATTCTTATCATAAATTATTCGCAAACAATCTTCAGGACTAAATGGTTATTGTATCATCATTATTTTAAACGCGCCGAGACTTTTTGGTTCCTTCTATACACTTCGTTCTTTTTGTGTGCTACTTTATAAAATGGATAAACTTTTTTGGAATGGTATGAAGAAATAGTTAAAGTCTTCCCAAATTATTAAGGAGAGATTTATTTTATTCGTTCAGAATGTGTTCGCTTTAAGTAGTTAGATAAAGAAATAATTCAATCGAACTAGTTCAGCTAGATCGAATAAGAATATCAGACGTAGAAATTAATGCTAACCGGTTCAGCTGAGAGACGATGTTATAGTTTCTCTGTAAACATTTTTATAATTGGAAACTTCTCCAAGCGGACTTAGTTTCTTTAAGCTTTACGCAGTAGAAGAGATTATAAGTTCGAATACACTGAATGTGGCAAGTGTTACTTTGCATTTAATTCAACTTAATTTGTAGGGTAATGCTGCTTAAACCGAACATGTGGTGTATGCGTTATGATATCCAAAAGTGCAAATAACCTTAAGGTAGAGAAAGCGAAGCATATTAACGATACAGCTAAATATTCAAAACGGCCTATGGAAGTAGGAGGAAGGAGCTCAGCTGTTTCAACTGCATAAAATCATTGTTAGGGTCCGCTTTTAATAAATGGGCGTATAAAATCGTCATTCTTCGTGATGACATTTGGCTCTACATGACAAAATTTCGCTTCAGCGCTGAGATAGAGTTTTCCCTCTTCCTCACTAAGTTTACTAAATATATATGTATATTATAATATATTATATTATATCATATATTATATATTATATTATATATTATATCATATATTATATTATATATTATATCATATATTATATTATATATTATATCATATATTATATTATATTATATGTTATATCATATTATATATCATATTATATATCATATTACAATAATATATTGTAGTACAATGATTCGCTGCCGGGACGAACTTCTCTTCTTATGACGATATTTAAAAATAATAGCTAAGGTAGGTTACCTCAAAAGAAAAGATGTCCATGAAGGAACACATATTCAATTAGAAAGACGGGAGCTACCCGTGGACTGCTTATTAAAAAAACTATCTTGAAATAAGTTCTTTTTTCAAAACGGTATTAATTTTAAGTTTTTGATGTAATCAAAGCGATGAAACTAACAAAGTGCGATATCTTCGTGACAAGTAGAGAAACTACATTTTATCAAATCCTATCAAAAACTTCGTGGTCAGCCAACAAAATGAATAAAAGACTAACTTGACTAATGAGTTAAAATGCATTTATTAAGTAGTTTTCCTTTTATTTAAAACACAGCGATTTTCATATTTCTTTGAGATAAGTTTTCTTAAGATCTCTGCAGATGCCGTAACTTTTTCAATTAACGAAAAA
>KK351268.1:188426-202545 GCA_000671755.1 Glossina brevipalpis | reverse complement strand
GAGATAGATAGATAGATAGATAGAGAGAGAGAGAGAGAGAGAGAGAGAGAGAAAGGACACGAGATGTTCGCAGAGATGTACATCCGACCGGTAAGCGTTATTTTTGACCGAGCGAACACTCACTGTAAGTATGACCGCAAACCAATCGTAATCAAAGCATGGTTTACAGCACTGGGGATTGAACCCTGTTATGCTGATGTTATATATGCCCGTTTTAACAACATTTCATAAAGTACTCGCAGGGCCAGAAAAGTTAACTGGATGTACCTTAATCCGGTGTAATCTGATGATAGTCAGAAATATGTAAGTTAGGAAAGAAAGGAGATGGGCGCAGAGACAAACGTCCGATCCGTAAATGTTTTTTGTTTATCGAGCAAAAACTCACTATAATACAGCGATCGTAATTAAAGTGTGGTCTACAGCACCAGGGGTTGAATTCTGATATGCTGATTTGACAGTCGACCTTCACAGTAACATCGACTATCCGGTAGCTAATCAATGCATTTTGTAATATACTCGCAGGCATAGAAAAGTTAAGTAATCTACTGTTGTCTTCGATCAGCAATTCTAAAGTCTAAAGCAGATTGTAGAGCGATCTAAAATTCCTCAACTTAAGTGATCACTAGGGGAGTTTCCTTCAAATTTCATTCTTCTATTACCGGTTTGAGGTAAGAGTGTTGTGGGGACTATTTTGAAGAGACATTTTTTATTTGTTATATTAATGTCAACTTATAGTGCTCGGAGCCATTTCGTTTAGTTCGGTAACTATAACAAAAAGTCATAACTTCGTCACGTAAATAATAGCAAATGAATTTTAAACAAAAAGTCGTAATTTCGGTGAAATTATACTGAAATTCAGTTCAGCAAAACAGAAAAATAAACTTCATCTGCCTGTTTTTGTGATAAATTAGTAGTAAATAATGCCGTATTGCCATATATTTGCTTGTTAGTTTGTTCACCAAAAAAACGAAGAAAAATTAAATTTTGCAAATAAAGGAAAAAAAAAAAATGAAATTTTTATATAAAAACATTACACACGGAACGCATATAAACAAAATTAAATGCTATGGGCAGCCAAAAACATAAGGTACTTGTTCTATAGATATAAATATAAATAATTTTTTTTGTTAAATTTTTTAATTTTACCATATTTTTCATTATTTATCATGTGTTTATATATATAAATAAAGACCATATTTTTACAGGTCGAAATTAATAATCAATTGATGATACGAATACAATGTAAAACAAAGAAAAAAAAAACAGTGATTTCAAGTGAAATGATTTGACGAAACTGATTAAATCAATGAAATCACTCTCACTTTAAATGCACCAACACACAATCAAATATTTATTAGTTATTATTATTCATATAAGTATTAGAGGGTTAAGACGTTTTTTTCATTAAAGTTCAAATACATTTTCCTTACATAAGTTAATGATAAGTTAATTTTATTCCAATAAACCGAATATGTACCTTTTCCCTCGGCAACCATTCACGACGAAAATCTAGACCAATGGATTTTTTCATGCCCCTTTTTAAGTCGGATTTACATTCTTAAGAAAGTCTCGTAGAAAGCGAAATAAATGTTATTCGAATGGAGTAAGCTTTACTGGATAGTGTAGATACATAAAAAAACGCTCTCAATTTTTGCCGACCTATAAAAGAAGTCTGGTATTGTGGTGTTGGAAAGATGACGGCTCCATCCGAGATGTTTTACGATTATTACGTGTTTTGAACTCATTAATTCTTAATCGACATTTGATCCAAATTGGACCAGTTAGAGATGAATGATTGTCTCGTAATATCGTCATGCACAGTGAATCTGCACGAAATAGAATCTCCCCTTCTTCTGTAGCAAAGATTCTGCAACTACTTTCTAGATTTAATATAGGCGTTCCTCAAAGACCTATCGAGTGCATATCTACTAGCACCAAAATTTTGATTGATAATAGTCTTAGCACTTATAGCAAGAACAGCACTACTGTCTTTAAAACTTTAATAACACATAAGATCTCTTCTTACAGTCCTCGGAAGACCTTCTTCGCAGACGGATCCTTTAATGATATTAGCACCTCCTTTTCCGTAGTGAAAAAATGTTCTCTTCGCTCTATGAAACTGTAGGCCAGGTTGAATTGGTATCGTTTCTGCAGAAGCGGTTGCCGTCATATCAGCTGTGATCTGTGCCTCGAATCTGTCAGGAAGAACTTGTCTGTACTGACATCCTTAGTATCATCAAGACTATATACGGTTTAATCGGAATGACATTCTTGATTACTCTTTTTCCCCTAATATATGAAACAAATGTGAAAATACTTCGGATCCCCTTCCATACCGGTATTGTCAATAACGAGCAAGCCGACGCGATTGCCAGGTGCGCTCTCTATCAATCTCATATACCTAATCTGCCCTGAATTCCAAACGTAATTATTTTGCCGTATAAGTCCATTAGCTTACCTTTTAATCTACACCATTGAAATCACTCGGAAGTGTTTCTGCGGTTAATTAACTCTTCCACAATAACCTTCTCTCTCCCTGATTACAATTGAAATCACTCGGAAGTGTTTCTGCGTTCAAAAAATTAACTTTTCCACAATAACCTTCTCTCTCCCTGATTACAATTGAAATCACTCGGAAGTGTTTCTGCGTTCAAAAAATTAACTTTTCCACAATAACCTTCTCTCTCCCTGATTACAATTGAAATCACTCGGAAGTGTTTCTGCGGTAAAATTAACTCTTCCACAATAATCTTCTCTCTCTCTAATTACAATTGAAATCATTCGGAAGTGTTTCTGGGGTCAAAAAATTAACTGCTCCACAATAAACTTCCCTCTCCCTAATTACAAATAACTTTTTCTCTCGAGCTGATCGCATTGAACCTGCCAGTTGTTCTTTTGGTAATGACTTTACATTCGTTGGTTATATTCTATCCATTTATCCCTCTTCGAAACTTAACGAATTACTTGCGATGATTCTTAATTGATCGAGGAGAGATATAACCCGTAGAATTCTTGACAGTTAGATTACATTAAATTTTACCATTTTCGCGCATTTAGTTTACACAACTTACTCACTTACAAATTGTCTATTTTGCTAATTATTTCTACATTTATATAACCTGATAATATCAATAGGCGCATATGATCTAATTATCCGATGCCTTTTAAAACATAATTTGTAAATTGATTCACATTCATACGGATGTTGAATAAATAAATAAATATGCGAAGATAAACTTAAACAGGTAGAGCCCTATAAATGAAGCCTTTTATAATAAGGGATACTAAATGTCTAATGTGTACCTCTATTTATTATTAACATATACTCAGGAATTTTGATTTTTTCAGAGCTATGTTTCTAAACACATAAATATACTATCCAATGGACATTAGGCGAAGGATCTCTCTCTCTCTCTCTCTCTCTCACACACACAAAAGCAATAGACAAACCTAACATACCATACGCCTTTTCTTGGTATAATTGGTGTGAAGAAAAAAATCAATTATTTATAAGTGAGTAATTTACATAAAAGTTCAATAATTTTTTACAAAGAAATGAATTTTAATTCATTTCTTTATTTAGTCTATAATTCTCTCTGTTTACCTCTTTATGTATATTTTATTCAATTTTTGAATTCGTCATCTGCTTAAATATAAATTTAAAGCAAAACAGAAATTCTTTGAAAACAGAATCATAAAATCATTGAAAAAATTAATAACCGTTTCTTGATCAAAAAGAAGAAAACAAAAACAAAAAAAAAGAACAAGAAAAACAAACAAGAAAAAATCAAAAAGAAAACAGAAACAAAAAATTTAAAGTTGATAAGAAAATAAAACACTTTTTTTCCAAGTAAACGCACATATATAAGAAGATTTATTTACATACGTAGTTCTTTAAATACTTATTCAAATAAAAAGCAAAAATAGCAGTAAAAAAAAAGGCGAAAAAAAAGGAAAAAATACTCATCAAATTTTATATACATATATATACACATATATATATAAGTACATGTATATATTGATGTCATTTTGAGGCGGCCTTCAAACTAAACTTATCTCGTGCTTTGTCTCCGCTTGCTCTCAAGTCTTAGTTACTTACAAAATTTTCGCTAAGCGATCAGTAAGATTTGCTTTGTTATACGGAGCAGTGCTTTAAAACGCTTAAATATGCGATACTACGTAGCGGTCTTTTTGTTATTTTTAATACTCGGCTTATGTTGGGCTCAAAATAAAGGAACACCTACCGGTTCCACTACATCACTTGGACCTCAGAAGCATTTAGTTTGTTATTATGATTCATCAAGTTTCGTTAAGGAGGGTAAGTAATAAAAGTGAAAGTTGAAAAATGTGAAAAAAAAGGAAGAGAAGCACGCGAAATATGCTAAAAATGATAACAAAATAAAGTAAAAAATCTTATGCAATTTTTATAAAATTCCAGGAATAAAGGCAAATGAAGTGATAAGAAATTATAGAGAAATTTTGAAAGAAAATATTTTTCTTTTGAAAAAAAATTTTGCAAAATTAAAATTTTTTTTATTTTTTTTTATAAAAGGTCTCGGTAAAATGGTTATTGATGACTTAGAACCGGCTTTACAATTTTGTAACTATTTGGTGTATGGTTATGCCGGTATCGAACGTAACTCCTATAAAGCTGTAAGCACAAATCAAAATCTTGATTTAGATTTAGGCAAAGGTCTATACCGCTCAGTAACTCGGCTAAAGCGTAAATATCCTAATTTGAAAATATTATTAAGTTTGGGCGGTGATAAGGACATTGAAACTTCTGAGGATGCTAAAGACTTGCCGAATAAATATTTGGAGTTATTGGAAAATCCTACCGGTCGCATGCGTTTCATAAATAGTATCTACGCTTTAGTAAAAACCTATGGTTTTGATGGTTTGGATGTCGCCTGGCAATTTCCGAAAAATAAACCCAAGAAAGTGCACAGCGGTTTGGGTAGTTTATGGAAAGGTTTTAAGAAAACTTTTACCGGTGATCATATTGTCGATGAAAATGCTGAAACTCATAAAGAACAATACACAGCTTTGATGAGAGAATTGAAAAATGAATTCCGTCCAGAAAATTTATTGTTATCGACTACGGTCCTACCTAATGTCAATTCTTCACGTAAGTAAATGAAAAAAGTGAGAGAATAATTATATCGAATAAACGTTCTTTCCTCTCTCTTATTAGTGTTCTATGATGTGCCTTCACTAATGAATTACGTCGATTTTGTCAATATAAATGCATTCGATTTTTATACACCAGAACGTAATCCTGAATGGGCTGATTTACCAGCCCCATTGTATCCTTTACCGGAACGAAATCCCGAATTTAGTGTTGATTTTCAAGTTCAATATTGGTTACGTCAAGGCTGTCCTGCAAATAAATTAAACTTAGGTATGCCCGCTTATGGACGTCCTTGGAAAATGACTGATGATTCTGGTCTAACCGGCGTACCACCGATATCTAAAGTTGAAGACGAAGCCCCACAGGGTCCAAATACTTTAATACCAGGCTTATACAGTTGGCAAGAGGTTTGCTCTCTTTTGCCTAACGCTAATAATATGTATGCGAAAGGAGCTGATTCTCCGTTAACTAAAGTTTTGGATGCGCAAAAGAAAAGCGGCGTATATGCTTATCGTGTAGCCGATAAAAAAGGGAAAAATGGCCTTTGGGTGGGATATGAAGATCCTGATACAGGAGCTGAAAAAGCTGGCTACGTAAAGAATTTGAATTTGGGCGGTATAGCTCTTTATGACTTATCTCTCGATGATTTCCGTGGCCTTTGCACGGGTGATAAATTTCCCATTTTACGTGCTATTAAATATCGTTTGGTCAACTAATCGCTTTTATGCTTTAACGATATTATAAAATTAATTCTAAAATAAATGCATATTTTGTTGTATGGAAAAAAGAACAAAAAAATACCAGTCATGCTAGGAAAATCAATAATAAATTTAGCTTACAAGGCTACGCAAGAAGGATTTCACACTTTTACAAAAGGATATCCTGTGAACAAAATTACCACTTCACTGCACAACACTTTTCATTTTAAAAACATTTAAAAACATTCATTATAAAGCTTAACGTTTAATAAATTAAACCTTGGAAGGCAATTAAAGTATACGAAAAGGGGGACAAAAACATCAAAGATAATAGCTGTTAAAAGGTGTCTCAAAATGAATGAAGTGAATGAGTAAATCTCTTATTAGTCTGCATTCTTTATTTTGGCATTTGAAAAGAGTCTATATATACGACAAAAAAACGCATTTTTTTAGTACTTTCCGACCAAAATTCCTAGAATATAACTTAATACTTCACCATAAGGGAGCAAATGTGTCAAAAACACTTTACTCAAGTCCTCTAAATAAATTCGTCTTTTATAGTGACAGTTGCTGCAATCGTTCTAAATACAATTGAAAATCTTAAGAAATATATTGAGTTCACATTAGCGGAATGGAAAAGTTCAGGGAGAGAAGGAGGCGGGCGATAAAGTATTTAACATTTATCTGCCACTCGTAGAACTAGGAATCTCAGGAATTTAGTTTACTTTCAATAGACATATGAACATGGTTATGCATATAATTACGACTGAAGGCGAATGCTTATCTAGCACGATACAAGTCTATTTGATGGTTCTCCGTTGTATCCGGGAAAGTAATGAATTTCGTTGCCAAGTAATAAGGCCTGCTTTTAGCTTATTTACCTACCATTAATAAACAAGCTTGTGAAGTTAGTAAACTGCACCCGTAGCTGAAATCGGGGAATACCTATCGACAAATTTCTCTGGTGCTAGTTGGAGTAAATTTAGCGATAATGTTTTTACTGATGTAAAGGAAATGCAATTTTTCTAAAGAAGAGTTTAGGATTCTTATGAAATAATATTAAAACATCAATCAGATATTTCACTTTCTATGTATAAATTATAGAAAGTTGTTCTACAATTATTAGCGACAACACGTCGCCAAGCTGGCGGCAACAACTTCTACTGCTTCTTGCGAATACCGCTAATTTGGCGGTATCGGGCTCAAAGAGTGAATGAGATTAATATCATTTGTTTATACGCTGATTTTCAACGATCGGCCTTAGTTCTCCAGAAGCCAATAGTGAATCTTACAACAGCATGTAGGGCGTCTATTTTTAAAGAGGACGATAGAAGGTAATACCGTTGGTTTGTACAGTTTCAAAGATCGCCATTAGATCTCCAAATGCCAATCATTAACCTTATCTTGACACTTGGGTGAGGATAATAGAGTATAAAATCATTAGATAGTAGGTTGAGTTTTAAGAATCGCTCTTAATTATCTAGATGTCGATCGCGAATCTCACTGCGGCAAGCAGGATCTCTATCATTGTTATTTATACGTAGATGATCAACGTAGACAGGGAGAGCGAAAGAGAGGGAGGCAGAGAGAGAGAGAGAGAGATACAGAGAACTGGATTGAGAGAGGGACAGAGAGATACAGAGATATGAAGTGAGAGACAGAGAGAGATGGAGCGAGGGAGAGAGAGAGATATAGAGAGATGGGGTGAGAGAGGGAGAGAGAGATACAGAGATATGGAGTGAGAGAGAGAGAAAGAGAGATGGAGTGAGAGAGAGAGAAAGAGAGATGGAGTGAGGGAGAGAGAGATACATAGAGATGGAGTGAGAGAGAGAGAGATACAGAGATATGGAGCGAGAGAGAGAGAGGAAGACAGATGTGCATGCCCGATCATGCTTCTACTACTTGAGCATTCATTGCTCATTCGTTGCGCTCGCCCCTCGGCCGTAATGAAAATATGATCCTCCACACTGGGAATTGAAACCGGGTAATCGAAATGAGCAGTTGCTTTTTTCGATTTACCAGGTCATTTAATAATCTGTTGGAAGTCCTAAGTGCATCTAGGACGTGGTTTAAAGTCGATGGAATCGTAAATTAAGTTTAGTGCAAAAAATTTAATTATGCTCCTTTAACACGATGGAATAGAATTTGGTAAAGAAGAGTCTACGATCTTAATTATCCATGTCGTTCATTCTTTCGCTGGAGGAGAAATTTCATTTTGAATTTAATTGTTATTGGCCTTGTCGACTTGCCGTTAATTAATGAGACCATTTTATCATTTTATCATCATTAGCAGATTAACGGCCGGAAGTGTAAGAAAAAGTTGTATAAAAGTATTTTTATCTCGTAAAAATCACAATTTCGGTTATTTTTCTTAATCTTCCATTATAAAAAACTAAAATTATAATAAATATAAATTAATGAAAATATTAAGATGAAACAACTCATTTCAACTCATTTAAGTCACAGCGTCAATCCGGAAAATATCTTTCGATTCCAACCGAGCAATCACGTTATTATTTACATTTTTTTTTTTGCTTGATTTTGTAGGCAATTTGGTATCTCATATTATTAATTTTAGCATATATTGTGTACATCGGTTCACATCTTGGCCCACCTTTTATCTTTATCGCAGCTGTTTCCATCAATTTTCGTTTCTTGTCGTACAGAAAGCTGTTTATTTATAAATATGTGTTTATTTATTTTTTTTTTTTTTGCACAAATTTTGTGTTAAGGGTTTGTTTTCTCTTGTTTTCGTCTGTTTTCACACCAAATTGGTTTATGCTGTCGTTTGTGTTACATCGTTCAACAAATATTTGTACACGAGCGACGTATTGTTTTCCATTCACAACTTTCTTCATATTGTTGTTATTTAACGTTGAATTGCAAGAAAGCAACAGAGATTGTTTTTGTTACCGAAATATTTATGAGAAAACTTGCTGGCCGGTTAGCCTGAAGCGAGAAGTTTTCACTTTAAAAGCATCATATGGCGTAACATCAAAAAAAAAGCAGTAATGGTCAAGAAGCGCTAAAAGCACTACATGCACTTTCGAGTTATGTAAATACTGGTATTATTATTAGTATGTCTTTCACAAAAAGTGGAAGAAATAAGAGTAAGTGGGTAAGTGGAGATTACGACACAAAATCTGAAATGGGATATGCTTTGGTAAGCCAATACAAAGGTAATCGTTAAACAAAGGTAAGACGCAATTTTGTTGTAATTGCAGTTAAAGTTAAAGTGTTTCGAAGCGTTGACGATTGAGTTAGTGTTAGATTTTTCTTTTTTTTTTTTTTTAATATCGAATAGAATATAAGGTGTGTAATGTAATAATATTAATTTCGTAAAGAAATTTGTCGTAACTATGTGTGGAATAAAAATAGTAGATGCTTACTTGATTATCTCACAGTGATAGGGACTACAAGCAATATTATCACAAAATTAGAAAAATTGAAAATTTTCGTAATATTCTTTCATTAACTAAGCATCTACTAGATAAACTTAGTTTATTTAAATCGAAGTTGAAATGTGAATCATAATTTCGGACAAAGAGAAATTGTTTATAAATTCTATCCTTAGACTACAGGCTGTACTTGCATGTAAATCTGCAAACTAAAAAATCTATTTTACATTAGTTTTTGATGATAATCTTTCTTCAATTAAATGCATACTACATTCGCGTATGTATTCGTTACATAGAAGAATAATTTTAATTGCTATATAAAAAAGAATAATTTATTCATATAAAAAATCTTTTGTTTATCTTTTTTTTTTTTGGTTGCAGGCCTTACTGCTTTCAATGCAAGTTCAATGCAACTACGGCAACACTTGAAAACCTTTAATTATCCGAGATTCATTTAATTAAAATGAATGAATTTTTAAGAGAAACTTGAGGTTAAAAAACCTTTTATTAAATAATGAAATAAAAAATTACTGAAGTATGTATATTGGTCATTACGCGAGCAAACTATTTATAAACAATAATTTTTAGTCGATTACTTTGTTTGTTTGTTTCTGGTCAAAACAAAAAATGTCGGACTTATTCTCCTGCTAAATATTGATATTTCAACATCCTCTTTAACATATACATCCGTTTTCCGTATGCAAGAGGTTTATAGTATAGTAGCATGTATCTACGCGTAGATATGATTGTGCATGAAGCCAACCAAGTTGAAAGAACGCTAATGATTATTTAACTGAATTATAATAGCATAACGTTTACAACAAAGTTTATTTTGATTTCTATCGTTTACTTAAAGCTTACGGTATGATAGTGTATGCGGTAATTGAAAGTAAATCCAAAACTACTTTTAGGCAAATTTTAATTAAATTTTTTTTTATTACTTGTTTTTTTAATTAAAAGAATTTCTTTTTCTTTCCGTTACTTACCTTATGACGTTTCTTCTCTCTTTCAGGTACTGCATGCCAATTAAATTGCAAACTCCAATCAAAACCACCTACATTAACTCCACCCGAATCATGATAATGATATTCCAATGTGGTATCATCTATAACATCGATTACAGGGCATACAACAGTAGTGGAATTTCGGGCAATGCGATCGAGTAAAGGCTCCAACCAACCTATAAGATGGTAAGTATATAAGTAAGTAGCAAAGACATTTACCAATTACATTAACAGAGGTCTGTAAAAGATTTAACATAGCTCTGTACAATAATTAACGTTAAGATATGGTTAAACTTGGAAGGTTAGCCCGTCCAAATTAAGATAGCTAGCAGGCTTTTGTAAACGCCATTTGAATCTATATGAAGCGATCTTTAAAATTTATATAAAAAATTAATTTCTTCCTTTGGTGAATTCCTTTTAATAAATGCTTGAAAATTGATATGCTGACGACAGATGACCATTACAAAAATAGTCAAAGTTGAGTCTGGAAAGGGGCCAAATTAAAATTATTGAACTAATTAAAATTATTTAATTAATTAAAATTATTTTAATCAATTTAAATTAATTAATTTTTTTTTAAATTCAATTTTCAATCAATTACATATTGTCCCTTTGAGTTCAGTTCACGCCTCCAAAAAGGCTTTTTCTACACTGGTTGGTATTAAAAATGGCCCAAATCGAATGAAGGGCAAAGCTGTAGTATGACACAAATTTAGAAAACCCCTGCTTTTGAAAAAAAAACCCAATTTGGGTTTTTTTGCGTATTAATCATAAACAGCATACAGATCTATAAAAATTTTCAACTTTAGTGAGCTAGTCTTTCTAATATCGGAAAAGGGTCGACCGTGCCCACTCAATTTAATAGAGCACTGGAATTCATTTTTTTTTGTGAAAACGTTTGTATCGTCAAGACAGAAGCTCCAGATATCTCTTGATCAGTATCACATGCGGCATTCACCTAAACATATCCGTCCGTCCATATGTCCATTTTTCTATCTGCTTATCTGTGTGACGTCTGCATTAACCACTTTCCGGATCATCAGCACTAAGATATCGTTATCAACTTGGGCATATAAAAATGGAACAAATATGCCACGCCTACTTAATATTATAGAGTATCGATATTTAGATTTTTTTAATCTTTTTTAAGATAGAGACGGTGGGCATAAAAGATTCGATATGGCCGAATATAATTTCATTCCTTGCTTTTAATAAGGATCTGGCTATGTTATCCGGTTATTTTTGCGACAAACAAAAGAATTCATCATATGTTTTCAATAAAAGCAGACATTGACATGTTAAGTGCAAATCACAAATGTTGAAAATGAACCAATTATAATGATTGTCATTCAGCAGCTCTAATTTCAATTTAAAGACTCTTGACTACAAATTGCAGATCAGTCTCTAATGAAAATCTGTTTATTACTATTTCACTGTATATACGTTTAGTTGAAGTGGCTCATAATGCAATGCATCCAGCTTTGCCGTTGATACCGTTAATAACATTAATGATTTCATTGCATTATAGTTTTTTTTTTTTTTTTGGTTTTAATATCGCAACCTGTCCACATCTCATCACCTGCCCCAATTCGTTAGCCTTTTCTTCCAAATTAAGCAGGAAAAGTAACTTTTCCGCAAATGAGGTTTTTGTGACGTACAAACTAACAAACAGATTCTTGAAAAAACAATCTTGTTTGTGCTTCAAAGCAGTGAAGGCTTAAGATAGTAGCATAAGGCTTCAAGTTAGTGCTTTTCATATGGGCAAATAACAGTTTTATACATTAATCTCTCGCAATAGTCAACAGAATTACGAATATCTGCACAAACCAATTAAGTGCTTATTAGATAGAGTGTAGTTGAAACTCTTCACAGTCCATTGATAGTTTTGCTAAAAAAATTTTTAACTTGACAAATAAAGGCGATTAACTTTAAGGCCAATTTTTTGTTTTCTTTTTCATTTCTTGTCTACATCGAATGATTCGTTATAGTATTCCTTATAAGATTGAGTTACAGAGCCATTAATTTATTTATTAACTAAATAATGCTCATCCTTAACTGATTCTGATCTGATGTGATTACGATTACAAGTCTTATAATCAATAAGAGGAGGTTAATCTTATTTAAAAAGAATGTGTCTGCCTGGAGCTGCTTATTTAACCGTAACGCAATAACAATTGCTCTTCAACCGCACCGAATCGATTAGTCAGATAAATCGAATGTAATCGAGATGAGAGAATAGAGTACATACATTATATACATAAAAGTACAAAAAAAAAAAAAATAAAAAAATAAAAAAAAAACAAAAACAAAAAAATGTTAAATTAAACTCGACCTTATGGGAAAATAAATCGCTAACCACAAAAAAAAACAGCATTTGTTGTTAACTTACCTTCGGTGCATTCACAATGTGAATCTAAATATGTTAAAACCGGTGATTTGGCATGACGTGCACCGAGTAGTCTAGCTCGTATTAAACCTTCACGCTTTGTTGCACGTAAGATCTGTACCTTAGGATAGGCAGAAAAATAATCGTCCAACTGTTTCTTTGTATGAGCTGCATCCCGTTCACGATGACAACAAAGCAAGCAAAGACAAAAACAAAAAAATAGTTTTATTTATATGTATGTATATATGCGTCTGTGTATATTGTTCGTATGTATAAATACATATATGCATATATAAGTGTATAAAGATAAAGTTACATTGAAACGAAAATAACAATAACCAGAAACATACGATAACACTTAACTGATAAATATAAAACACGTGCAACAATCAATCATTATAAATACAGGCGAACCATTTTTTAAGCGCTTTTCAATTCCTCTAAATTACGATATCCCAAAAAATATGCTATCACTTCCACTTCAATATTTAAAACTACGTGTCACACATATGTAAATGAAATCAATCTAAGGTCTGAAAATAAATCTGGTCCATCTGTGTAGATATTTCCACTATACATGACAATAAAATTTTGAGTTCAAGTTATGGTAAATGCCTTTAGTTTTTTTGCACTTCAAAGCACTTTAAAGGACTTGAAATAAAATGCCAATCCTTGGCTTATACTGTTTTGATACATCGGCTATAAATATAGATTTAATGCAACCACGTGCGAAGGCACATTATAGTCAAAAGTTGAAAGTGAAGTGATCATTACATGCGAAGAAGCAAAAAAAAAAAACGGTGACATTTCACCTACGGTGAATCTTGAGCTGGTGAGCTGTTGAACAAATATCTTACAGTTCCCAAATATTTTATGAAATGTGAGGTTTTACACCGTCTATTAAAGTAATTTTTATATCAAATTTTAATGATTCTTAGATACATATTTTTGACGGCTTCGATATCTACTACAGATACTAAGCTACAGGTTCATGTCTATCGTGGATGGATTCACAGGCGGATCGGACTAATTTTTGTTCCGGGATTTATACGGCTTTTGTAAATCTATATTTATCGACTTTCATACCAGTATCTACTAGAGATTGTAGTTTTTTTTTGGATACTGTCGTGCTAATTGTGGGTGAATCATATTAAATTTGGAACTGATGTATCCGCAAAATTAGTTCAGTTCAATTCTATTAATTCAGATCAAATGAATTGAATTCAATTCCGTCACTTCAGCTCAATATTAAACATTAATTTAATTTAATCTAATTCACAATTCAACTCAATATTTCATTTGACACTAAAATTAATTTAACTCAGTGCAATTAATTTGATTGAATATAATTATTGAATTGAATCGAATTTGATTCAATTTAATTCAATTGAATTGAATTTCATTCAATTTAATTCGATTCAATTCAATAATTATGCGAGGATTCGATCAATTTCTAAACTTTACTCACGTTAAAAATCAGTTCAGCACAGTGCAATTAATTT
>KK351268.1:174677-188416 GCA_000671755.1 Glossina brevipalpis | reverse complement strand
TAATTTCATTCAATTTAATTCGATTCAATTCAATGCTTTTGCGCGGATCGCATCAATTTTTAAACGTCAGCCACGCCCAAAATCTTTTCAACTCAAGGCAATCAATTCGACTGGATTCAATTCAAGTGAACTGAACATCAATTTAATTTAATTTAATTCAATTCAATGGAATTAGTTTCATCGATTTTTTTAAGTTTTAAAACTTCACCTACAATATCTCGTAAATTTTCCAATTCAACATATGGTCATCCACTAAGAGGGTATATACCAAGTTTTAACTTTGTTTCTAAGGACGACAGGTGGACATAGAAACGGAGATTTGGTTACACTAACGGGGATTTTTTTGATTCTCGTGAAGAATACGTACAGTTTGTTACACTACAAGATGGATGTCATTTTCTTACATATCTCTACTGCTCTTGATATCTCTTTATTCACTTATTATAGTTATTTCAAATGGTTTTTAAAGATTTCATGCGACTGCTTCTCTTTCTGGTAACTGTTTCACTTATATCTGCGTTGATCAATTTATATGCATTCAATGAAACATTGCGTTTAAATTGCCAAAAATTTTGGCTTTATTTGTGTCCTTTATTTATTTATTTTTATTTTGCTGTACCCAGGGATTGTATGTCCGGTTGTTAAGAGTTTTACCTTTATGGATTGAGCATTCACTAGCTGCGGCCACATCCCAATCATAATTAACCGCACTGGGAATTGAACATGAGCAGTTCGGCTTGATAGTCGTACATTTAATATCCTAAACCACTAGACCACTTGTTGTACAAGATGTATTAAGTTTGTGCGCATGTATGTAACATCCAGGAGGACTTAAGATAGACCCACGGTTTATTATATCCATCGATTCAGGGAAAATGACTTAAGCTTGTATGTCCGCCTCTCCATTTAATATTTTACTTAATCTACAACAACAACATTGATATTGTATTTGATCGGGGCATTTTTACAGCCATTACCCATATACCTTGCCACTTGTAGAATCTTTACGTGAAACATTACAATTTCTAATATTTTTCGAAAAAAATTAGCTGAAAATAGTATTTTGGCATGTAAAGTAAATATAAAAATTTGGATCGGATGGCACTATTTTTTGAACTATCATCTACATAAACGTTTCTATGAAAAGTAAGGCTTTATTTCGTAAAATGGTCCAATTTTAAGGCGTTATGATTAAAATCAGTCCTCAATAGCAATTTGGTATAAAAATTGATTGTGCCAAATTCCGATCAAATAGGTTTTTTTTTAGGATTACATCCCATAAAAGGGTTCTTATGAAAAGTAAGCCGTTATATGACGACAAGGTTTAATTTTTAGTATTTCAAGTTGGAAGTTGGTCCATAACAGGGATTTGATATAGAAATTAATTGTACAATATTTGGGCTACGTAGGTCTGTTTTTTAGATCCCGCTGCATATAAAGATTTTTTATCAAACTAAAGTCTAGAATTTAATACAATACGACAGAAATAAGTGAAGAATCCGATCCATGAGATATAAATTAAATTTGCCAAAAATGGGCAATGTTAGCTCACGCTGCAGGAGAAGCCTTCCCTATAAGAGATCTTATGAAAAACATGCCTTATATACAGCGTGGAAAAAGTACAAAGTCCAAATTTGTGTTATTTTATCGCGGAAGTAAACCAAGGTGGAGTAGAGTATTTAATGGTCAGCTTAGTCCGACTATAAGGTTCTTGCTTGTAATTTGTTACACTATACGTTAGTCTTAAACGCGTACTGTAAGTCAATAAATATATCGGAACATTATTATTATGTCTTAATTTTAACTTTGCTCATTATCGAAGAGAATACTCACTTAAAAACCATGCTAATGTTAAAAACCATGCTAAGGTTCGTAGTTAAAACCATAATATTGTTTCGAAGTCATTTTAAAGAAGATTATAGCGAACAAGCACATAAAAACATCAGCATATAAACCTGCCCACTTATAAAAAGGTTTTCCTGTACGCAACTCTACACATGATACATATCCGTACATTTGTGGATAATTTGTATGCTTTACCAGTATTTTGGTTTTTTATTTTTTTTATTTTCTTTTTTTGATAGTTCTGCTCTGGTAAACAAATATATGTGATATATACTAGTTTATGTGTTTGCTGATATGAATATATGAATGTGTACGTACGCATATCGGAGTAGTCATCTACGAGTATTATTTTGCCTATTAAATGTTCGGGTGAACGATCAAGGACGGAGTGTACTGTACGCAATAGCACCGACCAGGCTTCATTGTGAAAACAAATAATAACATCAGTGGCGGGTAGAGAGTCTAAGTAGCGACCTGGTTCCTTGCACCTACAAAAAACAAAAAAAAAAAAGAAATTTTATAAAAATATTTTTATCAATTACATGAAAATATACATAAATGAAAGGAAATACAAGATTTCGTTATTACGTTTCTAACTTACCAAGAGTCACGGGGATCAGGTAAAGTCCGATGAATTGATATCATATCGGACACATATTGATTAAAAGCATTTCTAGTCCAGCCGTCATCAACTGCTTTCTTCATTTCCTCCGTCATATTGGTGGGTAATACAACTGGTTTACCCATTTCGCCGGGTGAATTTGGGGCAGGAGCTGGGGGAGCCAAAACACCTTTACCTGGAAAGCAAAAAAAAACGGAAAAGGAAAAATAAATGAATAAATTTTACTAATAATAAAAAAAGAAGTTATACATTAAAAATTGAAAAGTAAGAAAAAATAAATAAAATGAAAAATAAAGTAAAATACGAAAAGCGACAAAGAGAAAGGCAGAGAAGGAAGGAAACACTAAACTAGAGTTTATTAAAGCCAGAAACAAATTAAAACTCAAATGGTAGCTTTAGTAAAAAGTTTGAATTCTCTTGCATAGGATTACATCAAGATTGTTTGCTGATGCAACGTTTGCAAAGCCAATTTGGTTGAACGAACCACTTTCCGCCGCAATATGTATTTACCATCCAGACCATGCAGATACTTAAACAAAAGGCAAAAAAGTCTGTCTATTTGGATTTAAAAGTTAACCATTGTAAACCACACACAACAAATCAACAAAATAACATAAGCCGCCAGCATTTACTAAAAACGAAACAAAAGAAAATCAGCCCAAATCAACGTGAAGGCAAATATTGACTAACAAGAAGAACTTAACTATTGTTCCTTAAGGTTGAGGAGCTAAATAAAAGAATACAAAAACCATATTGGAAACGACCATCATTGCATCCATTTAATAGACATTGGTAGCTATGAGCTGTAAAATCATTATCACCCATAAATTGTAAAAGCGCTCAACATTAGCAGCAAGAGCATAATTGATAGTTAAGGATAAACCAGACTTGAGCAGCAATAAACAAGAAACGTATGAAAAGCGAAACAGCAGACAAACAAAACAAAATAATCAGATTAAGCAAACTACTCCCTAATAAGGTGTCTTGCATACTATGAATAATTTTACTTTGCACTCACCGTTCAAGAAGAGTATAGAATCAGTTTTTTCTCTTGTTTTTTTTTTCAATACCGAAGAATTTCTAATAAACCTAATAATGGCTGATGGACATTGACTGCCTTCAAGACGTAATAAATTGGAACTAGACCTCCAGTTGATATAGATTCAAAATTGAGTCCATCTGCAGTCGAATATAATTAGAACACTTATGAAACATTGAAAAAAAAAACGGGCAAAGAAAGTTATAGCGCGCATCTTTGACTTTCACTGTGTCAAATCAGTTCACTAGGATTTCAAATTTGTTGTTCAATGTGAGTTTGATTCAGTAGGGACCGGATTATTTGTATACCTTACAACAATTGTGATAAGTGATTAATTAAACTCGTGCAGATGTACGTAAGTTCCAGAAAAGAAGGAGAGAGAGAGAGAGAGGAAGAGAGAGAGAGAGACACACGCAAAGAAAGTGAGGGAGAGAGAGAGAGAGAGAAGAAGAGAGGGAGAGAGAGGAAGAGAGGGGGGGAGAGAGGAAGAGAGAGATGAAGAGAGAGAGAAGAAGAGAGGGAGAGAGAGAGGAAGAGAGAGAGAGGAAGAGAGAGGGAGGGACAGAGGAAGAGATGGAGGGAAAGAGAGAGATAGAGTGATATGGAGAGAGAGAGAGAGACGCACACATACAGAGAGAAAGTGAGGGAGAAAGAAAGAGAAATAGAGAGGGAGACAGCACTTGAGATAGGCGTATCTTTTATTAGACTAATCGCTTCAGAAGCTTTTTCGATTCGATTCGAAATCTATTTGTCCTCCCTCTTTGCCTGGTGTCTGGTTCATGTACAATGTAGGTTCATGCACAATTAACCGGTTTTAATTTTAGAGTTATTTTAATCAAATCTGTACCATTGACATGTTTTGGACTAAGAACGAAGGCTATCAAAAATGAATTTAATTGGATTTATTTTTATGACCAATTCGGTCCAGAAAGCCGAATTTTGAAAAACTAGTCACAAGAAAAAACTTTTCATTTTGGAATATTTCCCAACAAAAATCGTTTAAAAATTTTGTATTTTAGGGTACTAAGTGGATACGGTATCGTAAGCATGGATTAGAGAAGTCTATTTCTGTTTGGTGTATGTAATTTAAGTTATAATGTTTGATATTTTTCTTTGCGAGATATATTAATATAGAAATTAAAATAGTCTGACTGATGGCCATCCAGTAAATATGAATAATTCAAGTGAAAGACGGGTTTAGATTACAGCTGAGGGTCATGTAATCCAAACTCTTAAGAAGCAGGACTCAGGGAGATTTGCTCCGCATAAAATAATTGTTCGTAGTTTTATGGCCTGCATGATATTTTCGAAGATTATTACTCTCCCGACTGCTGGGAACGAATTTTCAAAAACCTTCGCGATGCTAAAGTCGTAGGGTCATGAAATAATGAGGTCTTAGATGGAAGTCGTCTGACCCGTATGGGAGATAACGACCAATACTGAAGTACAGGGGACTTGGTCATTGTCCTGCAGTCTTCTGCGCTAGTTATCGCCTCGTATTGTCAAGTCATTGGGTCGCGAAATTAAACAATAGTTACTATATGCATCCACGAAAAACTTATAGAGATAATTGGACCTGTCTGTTCGTTAGCAGATTGGATTCGGTTTTTCCTCGATGTCGTTGAGGATCCTTCAAAAGACTTGTATCAACAAACGTATATCTAAAGCAAGTTGTAAGCTCTTATTTTGTGTTACTTTCTGAGCTGGTAATGACCATTTTCAAACCTTCCCTTTTATATTAACCTCAGCACTAGTGCAAAGAGAGACATAGGTAGATAGACGAATAGGGTTACCCTGATCTGCTTTATATGGATTTTACGAGCCTTGTTACTACTTATATACGTGTGTTATAAACGCAAGCACAAATCCTGAATATCCACTTCTTTCGATTCATCACGTTAAGGGAAATAATATTTGGAAAATTAAATTATTTATTGTTTCCTTTGTACTACTTCGAGTGAAGATTATTTGGAAGGTATATTTCAACTTAAAATAAAAAAATATTATCATGTCCATCACCGAAGGTTGGGGGTATTTTCATTTTGTCAATTTGTTTGCAACATCCGAAAGGAAGTATAGATATTCTGGATCATAAGAATGTCCGCCTGTGCATGCGTGTAATCGCTGCGATAAACATTCTCTTAGCGGCCAAAAGGAAGATATCGTCTTCAAGTTTTGCAGAAATATTGGAGCTTCTTGCATACAGCATGGTATTGAAAATGAATGTTTATTTTAGAATGTTTGCACAGACGGACAGACGGATATGCCTAAAACAATTCTAAATTTGATGCTGATTGAGAATATATATAATCGGAAGTTTCTCTCCGGGCATTACAAAACAAATGAAGTGCCTGTCCGTCCGCTTTACCCACTTGTCTGTCAGCTTATTTGCGTAATGTTGGCGGTAAACATTTTCCCGATTGCAAAAATGAAGATATTTGGATCAAATTTGACAAGACTAGATTGGAAGTTAAACTACAAACATCTCCGCTTTTTGGGTGTTTCGATTACTACTCGTAAACTGCAACAGATACACAGTAAAAATTTCTAAGATATTCCATATAAATAGAAAATATTTGCCACGCCCAACCAATATTATAGATTGTCGAAATTAAGTTTTTTTTTTTAAAGCTTTTTTCTACCATAATGTTGGTGGATATAAAAGATTCGGTTAGAGCCGAATATAATTTTCTTACATGTTTTATATTTGACCCCGTTAGTGAACCTACAAGATTCGCTTCAAGGCGAATATTTTTATATTTTACTTATATTTCTATGTCAAAGTGAAGTTCAAAGTCTTCGAGTTTAAAAAGCACAATTTTCGAACGTTTTAATTTAACCAAATCAGCCACCATCTACATTACTGTAAGTTAAAGTGGTTTGCTTAGGTTCATTTGGTTTGGTTTTTTCTTGATATACTCGCAAATGTAGAAACAGTTGGTTTTACTGTCAAATTAACGGCAGGGGCGCTTTGTCACATAGTAACCGCACAACATATAATTACACCGCCTTGTCTGCATGTCCGTTATATATATATATGCATGCATATACATGTATAAACAAACGAATTTTGAATTTCAATGCTTGTGTATGCCGTTTTCTGTCTCATAGGAAATCAATGGCTAGAGTATATTGAAGGCATGGGCTGATTGTTGGTATTGGCCTAATTTCCGATTGTTCTAATGATCCATATAAAATCTCTACAAAGCCCACACATACGTTCATAGATACCTAAATATTCTTGTTGTACGTGCTCTAGCAAGTAAATATGTATATACGTAGTAGGTTTTCCCGTATCAGTGTGGTTTCTGTTTCTGTGAATGTGCTCGTATTACTTCGTTCAAAGTATTGATTGTATTTAATTATTATACATTTGTGGGGTTTAGCTGTGATTAGTAAAATATTGTATGCGGAGTTATGTGTGAAATTATGGTATTTTGCTATTTCAGTTTATTAACCTAAGGCGGCAAACACAGAAAAAGCCATAAATATATTAAGAGAATGAATTTTATGGACTATATCCAATTTGGGTTATCTATACACTTTTCCAAAATCATGCATTTAAGAGGCTACCAAACAAATCAACTTCCGTACTCAAATATAGAAACAAGTAAAAATGTTAGAGTCGAACAGGGCCAATCATTAGATACCCTACAGCACTTTGCTTAATACAATTCTTTATTTATTTTTATGACAATATTACGCCTTGTTTCCGTGTTAAGGCATGCTTGTCATGGGAGACCTTATAGGCAAGCGGGTCAAAAGTGTGTATTGATATGGTCCAATTTTGAAAAATTTAATTTTTCTGTAAGAGATCTTATTTTTCAACTATTTCGGTCATGAAGTAATAAAAACTAAAGTTTTTTGCGATATAAATATTTACTTTTCATAGGAACCTTTTTAAGGCCTACGGTCCGAACGATAGACCTACAAGGACGTGATTTGGTAATTTCCACGTCAAATTGCTTTTATGGAGCAATTTTCTCTACTAGAACTTCTGGCTATCTAAAAGCTTAATTTCCGTGAGAACCTTCTCAGGGGTGGGATTCAGAAAATAGACCTACGTGATCCACATTTGGTACGATTAATTTTTATGCCAAATTGCTATCAGAGATTCATATGCATCATAAAATATTAAAAATGAGATACTTTTGTTACGTAAACATTTACCTTTAAGGGGAACTCTTATATGGTACGTAGAGGTGACCTATATTGCCGAAATTCGTTGCAATTATATTTTATACTCAATTACTATGAAGGACTCATTTTCATTACGAAATATTACAGATTAAGACTCTTTGTCATACGAAGGTTTACTTTTGATGAGGGCCCTTTTATGAGTTATAAACCAAATAATAAACCTATATAATCCAAAGTTGACGAAGTTAATTTTTATGTCAGTTTACCATTAGAGATTCACTTGCGTCATAGCACATATAAAAATTATATCTTTTTTACCATATGAAGATTTACTTTTCATAAGAAGTGTTATAGAGAAAGTTGTTCAAAAAAAGGTCGCATTCGATTCAATTTTTTTTCATTTGTTTTATGTACTAAAATACTAGTTTTCGTGGATTTTTTTTGTCGAAAAATATTAGAAATTGTAATTTTTGTCCTTTAAAGATTTTTTCCAAATAGGACATTATACGAGGAGTGATCAAATGCATTTTCAACACCATTCGACCTGTAGATTCAAACAAAATTACACATCAGACATAAAGGCAGACATTCATACGTAAATCGATTCAGAAATTAATTCTGAATTCTTTAATATAATAGAAGGTGTGTATATCTTAAGTACCTCTAAGTGATACACAAATCCACACCAACTTATAATACTTATAATACATTTGTAGTGCATTAACATCACTTCTATGTTCTCAATACAGTCCAGTCACCTTATGCCATTCTTGTGGCAAACTTATGAAACAGGTATGGTTTCCAATAAAGCATTAATAAAGATATGTGAGCGCATTGTATTGTCATTGTGGTCTTTTCATAAATTTTTAACAAGAAATATTGAACTATTATGTGCGAATGCCTAACCCTTTTAAGGAATGTTCCGATAGATGACCTACATTCTCTTTCATCAACATCTACTAAAAAATTAAAATTATCTTATCTAGAATAAGTTTTCGAAGTGCGAATCGATAATGTATATGTGTTTGATGGGAATAAAATCTTGGGTGGATATAACTATATAGATATAATTTTATACCCTACGTCACTTGGGATACAAAGTATATTAAGTTTGCGCGGATGTTTATAACACCCAGAATGGCTTTTATTATACCGATCGTTTCTGAATAATTTTCTAAATCGATACCAGCTTGTTTGTCTGTCTATCTGTCCGATGACTACCCATGCATTATTGTATTCAACTTGCAGGTTGCATTTTTGTGATATTTTGAAGAAATTTGCGAGAATTTTTATGACCTCGCCATATATAAAACAATCGTAGTTTTTAATATTTTTCAATAAAACTCGGCAGAAACTAGTATTTTGGTAAGTAAAGTAAATTTGAAAACTTTGGATCGGCTTTTGAACCACCTCCGTTATAACTGTTCCTATGAAAAGTAAATCCTTAGTATATTTAGATGTTTTGGTCCATGGACGAACGCTATTGAAAATAGTTGCAATCCGAATTTTTTTTGCGACTGTTCCCTATATAACGCTCCATCTGAAAAGAGTCTTTATATAACAAAAATTGCAATTTCTTATGCATTTTAACAGAAATCGATAAAAACTAGCATTTTGACATATAAAAAGTAAATGTCGAAAGTTTGGCTCGGATGGAACAATTTTTCGAATAACCCTCCCATGCGGCTTTTATACGGTAAGAATATCCATTTTTTCATATTTTGTAATAAAGATGAGGTCCGAATGGTCGTTTGATATGAAAATTAACTGTACTAGATTTGGGTCTAATTTTTGCGCCCGATCCCCTATAAAGGTTCTCATGAAACCTCAGCCTTTATATGACAAAACATTTCTTTGTAATATTTCGTGATGAAAAGTTGGCCGGTAATAGTAATTTGATGTAAAAATTGGCTGTAACAAATTTGAGCCATATAGGTCTGCTTTTTGTATTTTATCCATTGTAGGGGTTCTCATAAAAAGCAAACCCTTATATGGCAACGAAATCTAATTTTTAGTACTTTATGATAGGAAAAGTAGGGGAATAAGATCTTTAACGAAAAAAAGAGATTTTGCTAAAATTCGGTCTTCATGTCTCCTTCTCTAGATTGGCTCTCTTGAAGATCATCACTTTTCATGAAAACAACGCATAATTTATAGTGTATGTTTACAAAAGTAAATGAAGAATTTTATTAGGTAAAGCAATGTAGGGTACTTAATGTTCGACCTTGGTCGACTATTGTGTTTTTACTTGTTCGATGCTAAGAAAAATTGTAAAAATTCGAATTGAAACTTGAGACGTATTAGCTGTTTATCGCCAATTTTTTTTAGAAATGGGCTTTAGAAGAGACTTAATCCATCCCCAAATAGGAACGCCATAGACAATGTACTATAGTTTACAATTTAGATACACTATTGATTTAAAATTTCTTCCGAAGGCTTTGTAGAGAATTTTGAAGTTCATTACCAAATTATTTTAATAAATTAACTGATATGCCCACTTTTAACAGAACGCTTAACAATTTTTAAACATTCGCTTAAATTTGGTGTTAATTTTGGTCCACTCTAAGCAACATTTACCTTCTTTTTAAAACAGAGCAGATAAATTTCTTTTACAAAAATAAAAACTAGCATCTTGAAATCATTGACTTTTGCATTTTAGGAAAAACTTAACCCTGGCCTAGTCGTTTTGAATGCAATTAAAAGAAAAACAAAAAAATGTGTCTCCAAATTCAATTTAGTCAAATATGGTAGCATTCATTAATAAATAATTATAGTCTCTCTCTCTCTCTCTATATATATATAGTAAACGTTTGATAATAGCGACCACAACACCGCGACAGAAGTTATTTAAAATAAATGCCATCTAAGTGTGAAAAAACTGAGAGTATATTCGTAACGACTTACCATCATCTTGTTGCTGTTGTTTTTGCCGTTTATTGTCTGCTATCACTTTGCCATGCCATATATGATTGTCATTTGGTTGCATTTCCAATACAACGTTATTTAATACGGATTCATCGCCCTCATTGATATCAGTATTAATATCATCATCATTACGATTTTCATTTACAACATTCCCCCGGTTCGTATTCTTTAACTGAACTAAAGGAATGGGCACATCAGCAACTAAGCCATCATCACGATGATTATCACGTTCGAAATGATTGTATTGCTGTTGTTGATGATAGTGATTGTTATTAGGATTAAGGGCTACATTGCCACCATTCTGATTATTATTATTATTATTATCGTTGCTAAAATCATTACCGATGCCTAAACCAAAAGAGCCGGCCATATCCATTGATCCATCAATTTGATTATCGCCGGCTATACCTGAATTTCCAGCACTCGCTAAACTTTTCAAGGATAAAGACATCGCATTCCATTTTTTGCTGGCAGTTTCTCGTCTCTTATCGTCGGTATAAATGAAAAACGCTATAAAGAACCATAAGGTTGTCAAAATTGCTAGAATTTTTACTATGGAAGTTGAACGTCTACGCCAGATGAAAGCCATTTTTCTTTCAATAAGAAGAGACTTGAGCGTGATTTTTTCTTATTAAACTAAACGGAATAGAATGATGTTTTGTGAGCACAAATTTTCTCTTTAAAATTTATTAGCGGCCATGCTAATAATGAATGAATCTCTCTCTCGCTCTCTCTCTCACTCACTCTCTCTCTCTCTCTCTATCTCTCTGTCATACGTTCTGATTCAATGCATTTTTCCGGTTTTATTTGTCTAAAATTGTACTTTATTTGAACAAAGGACTGTTTTGTGTTTGTGCGTCGGTTAGTTTTCTTCCTTATTTGTATTTACTTTAAATTACGATATAATAGCTTTTTTGTTTCTCATACTTTCCGGGCTCTCGGGGTATTTAATTACTTAGGTTTAGTTATTCTTTATTTTAGCCTCTGGCCTCCTTTAATAATGTGGTTATATTTTTTTCTTATTTATTTTCATTTATTTATTTATTTATTTTTTTTTTTGTTCTATTTACAGGATTTGTACATCTATTGTATCCGGCTGTAGCTTTGTTTGTTTTTCAGTCGTTATTTTAAGTTTGTAAATTTGTGACTGCAGTTGTATGCGCTTTTGCTCGCGTGTTGCTTTTTTTTTTGTTGTTGTAAATTGTGCCTTGAGATTTGTGCGCTTTAATTTTTAATTTGTTTTTTGTTGTTATTGTTGTTGTTGTTGTTGTTTTTGTTTTACTTAAATTATATTTATAGAGTCTCGGCTACCGGTTGTTGTTGTCGGTGTTATATTCACCGGAGGACAAATTACATGGTCAATTCCTTTATGTGATAATTATGAAAAAATGCTGTGAAAAAAATTTAAAATAAAAATTAAATTAAATGATTGTTATTAAGTAAATTGATCAATTAATTAAATATTAAACTTGCATTTAAAATTAATTCATTGAAAAATTGTTTCAATCTGTAGGGTATTTTGTCATTTATTATTAACTAATGTATTCGATTTTTAAATTTTCATTACTATACACTTTGATCAAAAATAAACGAGAATTTTTCATTTCAATTGCTTTACGCGTATCATATAATTTGAATTTTCCTTATAATAATACAGTTTTCATTAGAGAATCACAACTGGAAAGTAATATATATTAATGATTCTAATCTAACTTGTTTCTCTACTTAGCCTTAATCTGATTTCCAAGATCAAAAGCAATCGGAAAAGAAAAAACTAGCTTTTTTAGATCTATGATCAAAAAGTGCCGGGGACATATATAATATGCAGATTCACTTCATAGCAATTTAACTACCTCTTACGTTAATATTACTGTATGTTTCCACCAAAGTTTCCTAAGCGAATAATTTGAAAATTGTCTTAGAAATCATCGTAGATTGCATAACCAGTAAAAAAAAGAAAAATTTATGGCTATTATAAAGTCTTCGATAATTTCTTATTCTGCCCTTCATTATCTTATCTTGTGCCGAAGTGCCGAAAATAACGTCGACAACAAACTTATCATGTTTTATAAATTGATTTAGAGCACTTTGATATTTTACGTGTTAAACCTGCCTGTTATTTCATGCAAAACGATAATGTCCACGTTTATAACAAAAAAACGTTTTCTGATAAATTTAATAAAACTCTTACTTTAATTTTGTATTTATAATAGAAGTTCCTTAGTAACTTGTGATACGACATAGATGACAAGGAGACAACACTTAAAACTAAAAAAAAAAAATCTTCTAATGCAACGATATTAAGTGGAGACGTAAAAGAGCACATATAAAGCCTTAAAAGTTATAGATAAGGTAAGCTAAACAAGGCCAGAGTGCGTCGTAAAGATTTTAAATCTTTAGTTCCCAAGGGGTGTACTTATTGTACACCGAAAAGTCATGACGTAAAGAAATTAAAACTATATAAAGGGATGCAATTAATTGTTGAGCAGGGCGAAGGACATCCATTGGGAAGGTTGCACGTGCAACTATTATTGGATTGCAAAGGATGCTCGATATAAGCTTTTCGAAGTAATTGTGGTTAATACTCGTCCCGCCGAGATTGGAAAATAGACTGGATTCGTACACACGCATACGGTACTTCATCGTCTTATATAAGCAGGGAAAAGTTTTCGAGGTATAGAAAAAGTATACAGATACGTCCAAACCATTGGCGAGTCCCGATTCGCTGTTTGGAGATGCAAGAACCATTACGTATGCGTAGAAGGCGCTAATCAACGAACAAAAAAGAACAAAAAATTATTTACTTAAGCAAAAGCTACCGTAATCTAGATGACTTAATAAATATATTTGCGCTGAAAGTAATGTCCGAAACGGACGATGGATAAGATGGAGATGTTTTATCAATGGAAGGCGCAGCTCTGCCAATTATTGAAATAGACGATGATGATGGACAAGCGGAGAAACCTCCAGACCTTCCAAAACAAGCGAGGATTTTTCAATAATTTCAAGATTTTACGTAATTTCAGTTGAAATCACTGTAGATTTCACTTTAATTATTATATGATTGGGATTTAGTTGCAGCTATAGTGAATACTCTGTCGGTAAACGTATAACAATTATGGGATACTGCGAAATCTAGTAGATAAGAAAATCAACTATTAATTCGTC
>KK351268.1:113285-146004 GCA_000671755.1 Glossina brevipalpis | reverse complement strand
ATCTTTCAACGTACCTCAGTGTATTACTCTTTTAATTATATTTAAAAAATTTCTTCATAGTAATCGAGTAGAAAAGCTGGTATGGAAGCTTTGATAAGAGATAAGGGCGGTTCCCTTTCTAACAATTTACGTATCTAGGGAAAAATTGTAATTTTAATGAATATATATATATATATATATATAGACTAAGCTGTTGTAAGTAAATGCTTTATTTGTAAGTTCATAAGTTGTAGTTTTAATCTATAGAGTCGAGTTATAGTTCAAGGGCTAATAGGCGTACATCACTAAATTAATTTGGATTTGACTTATAATTGTCAAGCATATATGTTCTTATAACTTTATCGAGTTTCTAATGGATCTAATTTCTGTATTATACCACCAAGACAATAAAATCTCTGTGCCTGTAAACGTTACAAATGGAATGACGTAACTGGAAAACTCTTATGCTTGTTAGCCGTAATAAAAGTTAGTTATCTAGTAAAAGTTAGTTCACTGCACATTGTTTAGATAGCCATCTGCTATGGTAGTAAAATTTAACATTTAAAAAACCATTGAGTAATAAAACGAAATAACTTCTAGTAATTTTTTTATAAGCTCAGTAGGGGGTATATTTTTTTTGTTTTTTTTTTTTTTTTTTGTTTTAACAAATGTCTGTAATGCATAATGTTTCTAATGCATAGAAGTATACAATGATGGTCCTATAAACGGTATAAATAAAGGAATAGACATAAACTCTTGCTTTCACGTTGACGATCTTAAAATTTTGTCCAGTAGGGTAAGTTGGATTGATTTCGAACTTTTTCTGCACATTCTCGACGTATTCCAAAATTTAGAAATCAACTAAATCTTTTGATATTGTATGCCCACATTTTAAAATCATGCCTTGAAAAATATTCTAATGCTTTTGTTTTCGAATTTTAATCTTGTTATATTAACTTTATTTAAAAAATTTCTTGTAGTGAGTTCAAAAATCAATCAAATCGAAGCGAAGAATTATTCTCATTTACCACAAATCCGGATATAAATTTGATGAATCATACATTTGCTCAGATAAGGTTTTTACCGTGAAGTAAGTAGATGCCAAGTAGTGCAATAATTTATGTATACATTAAAAATGGTATGGAATTCGTAGCATACAATATTGTATACAAGACAACAAAGTATTGTATACAAGAACTGGTAGATAATGAAAAATTGTATATAAGAATTGGTAGATAATTAAAATTTGTAAACAAGAGCTGGTAGATAATTAAAAATTGTATACAAGAACTGCTAGATAATGAAAAATTGTATACAAGAACTGGTAGATAATGAAAAATTCTATATAAGAACTGGTAGATAATGAAAAATTGTATACAAGAACTGGTAGATAATAAAAAATTGTATATAAGAATTGGTAGATAATGAAAAATTGTATACAATAAGTGGTAGAGAGTAAAAAATTGTATTAAAACTGAATACAATTCCTTTCTTGTTTTCTTGTTCTTCTACGGCTGTGATTACAAACATGTAATATATATTGTTATGAGAAATAAAATTTTTATTTTATTTATTATTCCTTAAAATTTCTTAAATTAGATTTGGATCATTAGATAGTGAATTTACAATAACGCAGACTTTATTTACAAAATTTAAAGAATTTATAAACAATTTATTTATTATGTATGCTTCGTCTGCCTGACTATTGTTCTCTGATAAATTTCTAATAAACAAAAAATAAGAGCATGCAATTTATAAATAAGTTTTTCTCATTCGTATATCTGACCCATAGTGAAACACTCTTACAAACCGTCAAAATTGATGCTTAACGAAATGCTGATCTAAGGAGGTAGTAAATTTTCTGGGTGAATATATTGTAAACTACGCACCGCTTTCAGTGCTTACAAAGAATAAAATGCACACTTGAAATCTGATATAATCCCAAGTTCATGAAATTGATGCTACCTGAGGAGGTAGTGGGGCTTCTTGGCGAATGTATTGTAAACTCTACATCTCTTTCAGAGCTTATAGCAAATGAAATGTATACATGAAATCTAACATAATCCAAAATTCACGAAGATGTTTCTTCAAAATTGATGCTTAACAAAATGCTATTGAACGAGATAGTAAATTTTCCCGGTGAACATATTGTAGACATTGTGTATCTTTCAAAGTTTGTAGCGAATGAAGTGCAAACATGAAGTCTAATGTAATCCTAAATTCATGAAAGCGTTTTTTCAGAAAAGAGAGACGAAAAAGAATAACAAGAAAACCAATCGAACGAGGAGTGAACCGCGGTCAAAGTGATCAACCTTTTTCAATAAACTAAAAAGTGGTAATTCTTCTAGAGTTGGACAAAATTTACGAGCATATACCCTAAACTACTTCGTCTAGGATAATTATTGGCCTACCTTCCTGATCTTGTTGAGTTACTTTTCTTGCGAACTCTTATATGAGATGAGAGAAGTCCGACGAATATATGGTCCAATTTTAGTATAGTTCATTCAAATAGTTATTTGTTCATAAAGCACCAAGAATTGGTCCTTGCTTCTATAAAAACGTTTATTTTTTTAAGAACATTCATATGGGCACTAGCTTAATAAATGTTTTCATTTCAACCAAATTTTTCCCATTTAACTCAATAAGTTCGTAGGATCAACAGTTTTTTTTTTGCTATTTTGCCATTGTTGTAGCCAACTTGTGATACGGTGCATTGTTTTGATCTTATGTATTGCTGCATACATATCTAAAAATATATACATTTATAAATGCATTATATTTATATATAAATATATAAATGTGTATAGAAATGCATTCAATATGCAATATATATCATCATATATATCAAGTATTACTTTCCACTACAAAATGAAAACTTTTTCAAATATAATGATTTTTCTAAAATAGGTCTTTTTCGGCGACTGACCGTAGAAATGATCTGATCCGAAAAATATTCAAGCGCTTTCGAAAGATCAAAATATTGTTGAGCATTAAATTTTCTTAAAATACCTCGAATATAACTATTTATGAGTTGAATATAAAAATACCAGACAGACAGAGGAACACAAACGCTTATTTATTCAGAATATGATTCTCAATCGATTGGTATCTTAAAAATAGGGCGTTTCTCAACACCTGCAAAGTACTTCTAAAATCTATAGGTTGATTAGGACATCAATCTTTCCAGATAGACAGACGTACCGACATGCTCAGATCGATTCAGAAAGAGTTACTGATATTCATACCATACGTTGTGTAGGGTATAAAAGATACAAACTGTATACGGTGTGCGAGTAACTACTATTATTACAATAATAACTAATACGTTAGCAGTATATTTCCTAAGAGAACACGTAAGTTTTAGAAAACCGTACTGCAACGTAAAGGAAATATATTTGTCTCAAAGTAGCAAACAAAAAGATATGTTTTACCATGTCAATTATGTAATTGTACACTGATGCAAACAACCACATAACAGGTATAACATTTTATGAATATTTATAAAAAAATTACAATAATTGAAAACATATTCATAGAAAATTGCGTTTCTTTGTTTTCTTCTCTTTTCTTTTTTGTTAAATATAATGACAATAATGATGAAATCTTTAAAATATTTTAAATTTTAGCTTAAATTATTATTAAAAGCTTTTCAAAGAAACTTTTTTCTACTTAAAAATCATAAATAATTGTTACAAACTGCTGTTATCGAACAATAAATAATCGATAAATAAATAAAAATAGAAAATATGATAAGATATTAATTATGAAGTCATTTTGAAGCGAACTTGTTCATATATTCACTAGTTCTGTCATTAAAAGAATTAACGATAACATTTGCTTTAGGTCCTATTGGAAATAATAATCCGATTTATTTTGAATATTATTCTTACCTGATTAAAGGGATAAAACCAAAGCAAATTTTTCATTATTATTCCATCACCTGTCCTTCGATTAGAAAAAAAAATGCTACAAAAACGTTATTGCTTAGTAAACTTCCGAAAAAAAAAAATTTTTTTTTCCTTTTTTATATTCGTTTAGTAGATCCATTGAAACTTCTAGAATATGTGAAAAAGAATTCATTACCCTTAATGTTTACTCGTGATTTTCCTCAAGCGATTCGGGAAGCCTGCCTACAGCAAATAGGTCTCCAATGGAAAGTTTTAGTCTAATGTCTTAGTAATTGATTTCTAACTTCTCTAGTACGATGAAAGATATCTTTAGAAAATATTTCAGTTCGTTTAAAAGAGTTTCCAAACAAAAATGTCTTAGCGTAGCTTCTTTAAGACGACCGTTGGATAGATATAAAGCTGAAAGCGAATTAAATCCTTCTAATGCTTTTACCAAGAAATTAAAACTTTGCCAAGATATTCTTGGTGTTGATTAGGTATTCACCCATAGAAATATACATTTATTTGCTTTTTTCTTCGTCATTTTGGTGCACATAAAGTATAAAATATGAGGTCCTATCTGAGGCAAATGCAGCGAAAGAACCACTTGCGAGCATATAATCGTGGAATAAAGAGAATAAAAGAAAATATTTGATTATGAGAGAATAATTTCATGGTGCTGAGATTGGAGATTAATGGAAAGCATTAGAATAGAAAATTTATTGTAATAAGAGATGATGTTTACAACATATTCCTCAACTTTAAATGTGTTTTTATCGAAACATAATTTTTGAAAAGGAGACGCATCGCCACTCGAAAAATTGTCCTTTATTTTTCATACGAACAAAGTCTTTAAAGCAACAATTTCTAGTAATAACTGAGGAGGTAAATTAATCTAAGCATTTTTATACTCATCACCAAAGGTGGTGTTCATTTATTTGTAACGCCCAGAATGAATTTATATAGACCCCACAAAGTGCATATATTCTAGATTAGCATCATATTTAGAATCGTAATGAACATGTCATGTCGTCCGTCTGTGTAATGTCTGTGATAAACAATCCTCCGACAGCAAAAAGGAAATATCGGTTTCAAATTTGGCAGAAACATTCAAAGTTTTTTTTAGGCAGGTTAGTACTGAAAGCGTGTCAAATGGGTCGAAGGACACGCCCACAGCATAATTTAAATTTAGAAAACTTCTGCTTTTAAGAAAAAGAAAAATTGGATGTTCTTCTTATTACAGTCTCACTATTTTTTGTCCACAATACAGGACAAGAGAACAATTAATACAACAATTAATAAAAATGGAATAAATTGCCACGCCTACTTGATATTACAAAGTATCGATATTTACCTTTACTCGCTATTTTTTAAGATAAAGGTGGTGGGTATAGCCAACTTCTTAAAAGTCTTTTTTTATTGCCGATGATGGAATCTTTTCATTCAAATACACGTCAATCCCACAAAAATCTATATTTGTAAATAATCTTAACGTGATTCACTAGCTATAAGCATATAGATTATATGGTTTTCTTTGTTTTTAATCTAAATTTGGATCAATTACCCTGCATACCGCGTAGCCTTTGCAGTTGAACAAGTCGTCTCCAGAGACTGGCTGTAGTGTTACCATTGTTTAATATTTTTCAAAAATAATAATTTTTCATATATTTAAATACTACTATTCAACAACCTTTTCTAGCAGCCAACAAAAAAGAAATTATGAGAAATAGGTTTTCTTTCTAGTTCTTACTGTTGTGTTATCCCTTAAGAAAATTTATGTTATTAAGTATAGAGGGCGTATCGGTTGCTTAACCGGCAACATTTATACAACTAATGAATATATCCCCAGCATTTCGCATAGTTGCTATCGGGTAGCTTATGGGATATTACCAGGAAATTCTCGAAGTATCTGGTTCATTGCATTTCCACTGGAATTTAGGAATATTTCATTACTTCAATTTCCAATTTGTTCTTCGACTATGACACGAAACTATCAATAGATGAGCTAAAGGATAACTTTCCATTTTACTTTGGCCGAACTTGATTATGTCAGTTACAATCTCTTCATAATGATTTGTTAATATTGACTTAATGTTGATCAAGGTTGTGTATTAAGCTCCGAAACTTTTTTGTTCGCATTTCCTAACGTTGTATACGGTACAAAAAAATTTCCACTAGCGTTTGATATGCATGAAAATTCCTACAATTTGTAAGCAAAACTTTTTACAATTTTTTACAACCTAAACTACTTGTCGTGTAGGTTATATCAATCTTGGGTGGATGAATGTTACAGGACCTAAGATAGAACCACCTTTTACCTATTGGGTGTCAATGTATTTTTGTGCTCACCACCCAAGATTCTATTTTTCCTAATAATTTCAGGAGATTTAGTAGACTGGCTTGTATTGATCCGAAGATCAGGAAAGAAGATTGGAAATCGATTAAATCGACTAATTTTTATTTTGAAAAAGTCGTTGGATGAGAAAATTTGTAAAAATCAAACTTTTTTGCTGACATTCACTTAATATTAGTATTTCAATTTACTCAAGTGATATGGAAAAATTGGATTGAATGGGTTGCGCCAATATTTTTAACCTCCGCCGCTATAACACTTCCTAGTTCCGTTTATATGGCAAAAGGATTTAATTTTATTGAAATTTTATAATAAAAATGGGTTCGTAATAGTACTTTTATGCAAAAATGAACTGTAGCAAATTTAGGCCTCTTATGTCCACTTTTTTATTCCAATCCCCCCTACAAAACTTCTCATTAAAAATTGTTTTTATATAACAATAAAGACTGATTTTCAATATTATGTGACCAAAAATAGTTTATAGTGAGGAGTTTAGCATAAACATTAAATGTACTAAATTTAGATCATCCAGCACAATTTTTTGGACTTCATGCCTTATAAGGCGACTTACGCAAAGTGACCCTTTATACGAAAAAGATTTTCAGATTTTAATATTTTATGATGAACATTAGTCCATAGCAACGATTTTCTATGCAAATTATATGTAAAAAACTAAGAACGCTTGGGTCTATTTTCTTGGACCCCACTCCCTATAAGGTTCCCACAAAAAAAGCCTTTATAAGGTAAAAAGTCCAATATGTAGAATTTGTGGCGAAAATTAGTGAAGAAAAATAAGATTTTGAACGAGAAAATTAGATTTCCTAGGTGTGGTACCAGTTGATGGTTTGAATCCCTTGTCTAATAAGGGGTTTATTAGATGCCCCCTATTGAATAAGGGGTCTCATAACAAATGTGCCCTCATATGAAAACAAAGTACTATTTTTAGTACTTTATAAAAAAAAAAATAAAAAAGAATTATCTTAAGTGAAGCGACGTAGGATATTTAACGGCCGCCCTTATCTAACTATAATATTTTTACTTACTTTAATAATAAATTTTTCCGGTGTTAAATTATAAATGAATTCGGGTATGATATTAAAAAAAAAAATATGTTCATAAATCTTGCAAATTGTGATAATTGTGAGCCAGTTAGTCAATCCCTTTGATATTACCCTCAAAACCGTATCCTCAACAAAAAAAAAAAAACATTTTTTTATATATTCATACCTTACCTAAATAATGAATGCACATTTACTCCTCATACACATGCTTTCTTTTATGAATTTTTCTTTCTTTGTATCAAGTCACCCAAATGTTATAAAATACAATCCTAGTTAGCAGTAGCACTGGCAGTAGTAGTAGTAGTAGGAGTAGACTTTCGAGGTAGTAGGATGGTATATATTAACAAAGACCTCATTAACATATAAATGCGAAAAGGAATAAAGAAACCCATTACATAATACTGTGAGGAAAAAGAACTTTTTCATGAATAGTTTTTAAAAACTGCGGTTAAAAAAAAAGAAAACAAATGTGGTAAGAAGTATAAAGGGTATCTCAACTGAACATATAATTTTGGGTAAAGGCTGACATTTTGGTTTCTTAATAAAATATCTTTCCTTTTGTATTACTGGCTTTAATTCCGTCCGGCAATATGGTTTACATTTAATAAAAATCTTGACAAATACGTCTTAAATTTTAGAAAAAAAAAAACAACAACAATAAGCCGTGACATAAGTAAAGCATGAAAAAAATTGATATTTTTAGCCAATAAGATGAAAGATAGGAGTTGCTCTTCTAAAAAAGCAAAATTTAAGAGGAAATTTTCGAAATTACCAAAAAATGAATGAATGCTTCCTTTTTTGGTCATTCTCTTCTCGTACGCAACTTACTTCCTTTGGAAGTAGGCCAATATAAAAATGCATGAAAAATGTAAAGAAAAAATTTAGCTTTAAACAGGAGGATGAGATTCTAAGACGAAAATTATTTCTGAAACCAGACGGTGGCAAACTTTTTTTTTTGAATATAAGTTAATATCAAACAGACGATGTATATCAAGCAGACATATTGAACGATTTTTGCTGTTTCTAAGTAAAATATCTCACCTCTTTCGATATATTCATATAAAAGTTGAATTCTTCTAAAGAACTGGAAGAAATTTCGTTAATAATTTTTTTTTATATCATAATAGCGTAGCATAATAGTAAACATTGATCTATTTTAAAGATAGGCATAATGAAACGCTTTTATAATATTGCATCTTCAAGTTAATCACTTGAAATTATCAAATGAATTATACGTTAACCTGCTACCCGCAGGATTCCTCCCAAACCTGTCATAGAAGAAAACTTAACGTTTTTGGTATTTTTCTTCACTTCGGATATTTATAACGAATAAGTGAACTGTTGATCTCAAATTTATGCTATATTTTCAGCATAAGCACCAAAATTTTCAGATTTGGAAAAGGGAACTTTTCTTTATCAGCTAACGGTCTCGTATGTGCGTACAAATATCTCCTTTTGATTGTTTATCCGATTAGCGATATAATTATTTTAAAGTAACTATTAATTTTAAGTAAAGTAACTACTAATTATAGGACACCCTGTACGAAGACTAAAGCAGTTTCATTTTTTGCTAATTTCTCCCCTTCTAAATAAAGAATAAACGCCAACAAACTATAATATTTTCTATGTTTGTAAAATCTTTAGCTCCAACTGCAAACATTTGTATTCTCAGTAAGAGGAATTCAAGCAATAAATTGAAAGAAAAAAAAAAAAGGAAAAAATTAGCAGCAGACGAGAATAGGGATTTTTTTATATAATTTCCTTTTTTATTTTAACTTTATTTTTTGCGCAGGATTTTCCTTTGTCGTGATCTAGTTGTTAATAAAAATGTTAGATAAATAATTCATTTATCGTAAAACTTCAATGACATTCTTGTCATACTCAGCAAATAACGGATCTATCATTTAGCTAAGGAACGTTCACAGTAGTCGCGTGGGTAGGAGGAAGAGCAATTTAAAAATTACGGATTGAATATTGCCTGGTATGTGTAAGAGTTTTTTTTGATCTTTTCTCTTCTGTTTCTTTCTTATACTATTAAAGCTACCTCTTGTCTTCTTTTTATATTTTTTTTATTCTTCATAGAATTTAAACTTTTTGTTTGAAGTTAAAGTTTTTAAAGAGTTACATAATAATTAATATCCTGGCTTGAGAGCATTTTGTAGCACTTCTTTTTTTTTGTATAATTTTCTGTGCACTATCGAGCATGTCAAAATTAATGTACCGTGTTGGACAGCACTTATGAATTGCTTAAGTACTCGTTTCATTAATTTGGGATAAGTGAAAAACGTAATTAATTTGGATGGCCGATGGCAAGCAGTTTTCGCGTTGAATTCAAGTGCAACAATTTTATCAAATAATTTAAGAATCTACATAAAGCCTTGGCGTATTCAATGAAATATTCTATAAAATCGGTTATAGTGTTGTAGGAAAGATGACTATTATTAGATGTAGAAACCACTAGCTGTCTTAAAATTAATGAAATATTCTTCTATCATGAATACGGAAGTTTTGTAGAATGATTAAATATCCCCAATTATTGGTGACCAGCTTTTATACCTTTGAAGAGTACACAATTAAGCCGGTTTCTATGCGGTATCTTTTTGTGGGTTTTTTATTTGTGCGACTCGTTTTATACGGCTTATTTTTTGTGTGATTTAAATAAATTATCGATGATAAAGCTATCTTTGACTAGTATATAGTTAAACCTGTTTTTATGCCGTTTTTTTTCACTTTTGATTTGTGCGATTCGTTTTATGCGGCTTTGTTTGTGCAATTTATAAAAATTATTGATGATAAACCTTCATCTTTAAGGAGTAAATTAAATTAAACCTGTTTTTATGTCGTGTTTTTGCACTTTTTATTTGAGCGATTTGTTTTATGCGACTTATTTCTTTTGTGCGATTTATTTTGTGTAATTTCTATATATTTCTTATCTATAGAGATTCTGTTTGCCATATCTAAGCTCGCCTCAAGGTTAAGTGAAGATCAACGGCCTGGACATGAACAATTTTTTTTTGTGTCAGTGTTTATGTACATATTGCATCAGCAATTTTTGTACCTATTGCATCAGAAATCATTCTGTCTGCGAACACAGTTTTGACTTTTTCAGTGAAAACGATTTTACCGAAGTGATTAAGGACGAAACCGTAATTGATAGTGACATTATCAATACGTTAACTGATGTTGAAGACGTGGAAAAGGAACCGGATCTTATAACAGCGAAACAAATATGCGTGTCTACTTATCCGCAAATTAGAAAAATATTTTTTTTAAATCCATAACAATTCCGAAAGGAGTTTGAAATTCTAAAACCAGTTTCAACATTGTCTAATTAGCGCTATCGCAACGTTTACGAGCAGCCGATCAAACGACCTAGGCCGCAAAAACTTATTACCGACTACATGTCAACACGAGCATCAATCGACTCTAATGTCTTCACGCGAAGAAAACGATTACGAATCAGTTTATTGAAAGAAGATGAGCGCTTTGGAATACGACCAATAGTGCTAAATTATGTACATTTTGAAAACATATCCTTAATTAAAAACAGAAATTAAAATTTGTTTAATGTGTAATATATTTATTTGTATTGTTTCTCGCTTTTTAATAAAATTTTGACATGATATCTAAATCCAGCTTTTTTTATGCGGTTCTTCTCGCCCGTATAAAATAAATTTCCTTTAATACGGTTTGAAAAATTATTTCTTACAGCTATTTACGAAGTTCCTGAAAATTTGTTCACAGGTTCTTTTTCGCCGTTCCACGGCATAAAAACAGATTTACCTCTATATATATGGAAAACAAAGGCATCTTCTTGTTTTGGCCCGCACGTTTGTCGTTTTTAATGCTTAGTTATATGCTTAGATAAAATTTAAGTTTAAAATGTATTTTGTCCGCCAATATCCATATACATTTAATAACTGAAAATTTGTGGATATTCTTATTCGGCGAAAATACAGCTGACTTCGAATAGGAATCTACGATTGGCAACACAAATCTGATTTGAAATTAACTTAATGACGAAGAAGACGAGAACTTGCCCGTCTCTTTTGCCGTGATTACCGTCACGAAAATTGTGTTATTTCATTTATGGAGAAGAAATAGGAGCCGGTAGGTAAATTATGACCTCTTTTAGTTGACCGATAGAGAAGTTTAGGAATAAGATTAAATTTGATTAGAGTTAAGGTATTTTTCTGGTAATCCACGGTCATATGACACTTGGGTATGTATAGACTTTAAGGTTTGAGCATAGTATATGAATAAATAAGAGAAGAACTAAGAATTATAACATGAATCCTCTGAATCCTCAGAATCCTAATTCAAACCTCCTTTCTATTATGGAATTCCTAGACGAGAGTGAAACTGGACTAGATTTGGAACATTTGTTTCCAAAAGGAAAAAATCTGTTTCTTGCAATATGTCTTTACGTTAATTAAAATTTAGATTTCGGAAAGATTAGTCAGCTTTCATGACGCTACATTAAAGATCTAATAAAAAGAATTTTAAAATATCAGAAACATAGCCGACATGCTTTCAGTTTAATTTGCTATTATCTTCATTTTATACGGCTGTCATCGACATTTTCTTAACGGTTAATAGCCTTTGCACTGTTCACGGTCTCTGAGCAAATTGTTCAAGACTTTTTATGCTATTTGAGCCATCGGGCCAATAAACTGCCAATTTGTTTTTAATACGTAATGTTACGTAATATTTTTGCTCACACCTTTCACATTAAAAGTGTATATTGCAATGCTGATGCATATGCTACACAAGTAAATTCAAAAGGTAAAGAAAATTTCTTCAAGATAACTCGTTCAACCTCTTCATTTCGAGACTGAATGCATCATCTTTCATTTGTCATGCACGTTTGACAGAGTGTCATTGAACTAAGCAACTTTACAGCTCACAATCTACAGTCTACAACTCAGTTGAAGAGTTAAAAGCTCACATAAAATTTCAATCATCTCATTACTTGATCTTGAACTTCCTTGATGCGTGACTGTTTACTATAACACCTAATATTTAATGGTCATTTCGGGCTTGTGATGTCTACGTTCATTGTGAGAATAATTCTTAGTTGCGAATTGTTTTTTTTTTTTTTTTGTTTACTTTATATTCAACACTTCATGGATATTATAACATTGAATAATTTGTTCTGCTTATAACTATTGTTAAGAATTATTTTCTTAGACTTTTAAATCTATAAGAAAAATCAACTCTACATAAAAAAGTTGCGGAATAAAAATCGCTTGTTTTAAGAAACAAACCACTAATCATAGAAGCGTGATGGCACTCCAGAAAACCTCAAAAGAGTCTGATATTGAAAATTTTTCATTAACATATTACCCAAAAGCCATGGAAGAAGCAAACAATTCATGTAGTAATTGAAGTGATTCTCGGTCTGTACGGCAAGTGGCAACTCCTTATTGTTGCCGTCCATATCTTGGAATTTAGTTACAACAAAAATTTGATTAATGATAGCGCCATTGGACACATTTTCGATGAGGAATGATGAAAAAAATCCAGGCCACACACTGATACATTGCAGATGCAGTTGTTTTCCAATAATCTCAAATGCGACAATTTTATCGATTAATTGAGTGACTAAAATGAAAATGAGAGTAATCCCCTGAAGATGATTTTATTCGAAAATTAGCATCAACTTGCTTTTCCATAATTTGTTCAATGAACTTTAATCCCTTTACAATACTCTACTTTAGAATAATCTGACACTGTCATCTGTTATAGCGTCTTGCTGTTTCGTTGGCAACACTTTACCGTACAAATGACGCAGAAGGCATATCTTGTACAAACTTTGTGGCACTGTTTGTTTTTATTTTACAAGTAATGACAGAGAGATAACATTGCTAGTGGTGGTAACAGGCGTCATTGTCAGCTCACTTCAAACGCTTGATTTCTTTTTTAAGAGTAGGAAAGCTGAGCTTTTTATCGAGACACAGTAATCGATTTGGATGCGGAAGGAAAGTCACATCATTCGTTCAAAAGTATTTTATATATTTTTGTATATTTTTCTTTATCAGTTAAAAAATATCTATTTAAAGACACATCCGCCCTTAAGTAATGTTGCCATTAGAATAGATAAAAAATGAAGATATCAAAGTGATTTCCACATGCAGCTCATAAAATAAAAAATATATACATTGAATTGGATGGGTGTTTCTACTTCATTGGCGCGTTTTCGGTTACTTTCTAATTAATTTCTAGTTAGATGTAAGTATAAGAATTAAAGAAAAAAAATTGATTTTTGCAATAAAACATTCAACGCATGGATAAATAATTCCCAGCGAAGATATTTAGCTGTCATCTCTAGCAAAAAATCCATTTTTATTTTCCAACTTTTAAACGATGCCTTTCAAAATTTCATGTCATTTTAATCAGTTATTTACGAGACATGACATTTTAGTTGAAGCTACTTTAATTATTTTCAAAATAATGGAAAATTCCGAACTTCGATTAAATATTGGTTTTTGATAAAAACAAAAGCCCTTTAAATTGCATTACTCACCTGGAAAATGTTATGGCAACTCTATTCTATTCACCAACAAAAAATTGTAGGTTTGCTTGCTAAGATTGAACAATATCGTACGTCTCCAAACTTCAAAAATTCTGAAAACGTCTCTCGATAATCGAAACATTAAATTGTAAAAAATAACTAATATCCTGAAAATATCAGGAAGCAATACATTCATTTTTTTGGCACGAAATTTTGGGCATAAGAAAATTGTTTACGAAATAGGTGCCAGATCTACTCACTCAGCAAGTGGAACGAAATGTCAACGTGTTAGTGATTCGAAGTAATGGCAAAATTATATGAATTTGGCAACGGTCTATTGCCGCACTTCTTGTGTTCTGCAAATCTTAAAAGATGCTTTAAAGAAAGAGTGTTAGATTAAAGGATGAAATTGGTGCTGAAAGTGAAGCACAAGATTCTTGACAATTCATTCTATAATGTTAGAAAAGCTTTGGATTGAATGTATTATGCTCCTGCTTGAGACCATATGGATGAAAAAAGTTGAATTTTTTTACTTAACCCCGAGAGTTATTAATGAACATATTATTGAATTATCTCACATCCCTTGAGTACAAATTTCAAAAAAGTGATTTTGTTTTTACCTAATCTCGAGAATTATAGATCAACATATTATTGAATCATCTCACATCAGTTGAGAACAAATTGCAAAGTATTTTGAAAAAATTCGAAAATTCGGCAAAAAAGCGATTTTGTGTTTTACCTAATCCCGAGAATTATTGATCGACATATTATTGAATCATTTCGCCTCAGTTGGGAACAAATTGCAAAGTATTTTGAAAAAATTCGAAAATTCGGCAAAAAAGCGATTTTGTTTTTTAAATAAACCCGAGAATTATTGATCGACATATTATTGAATTATCTCAGATCAATTGAAAACAAATTGAAAAGTATTTTGACAATTCAGTTCGCATCAATTGGTGCCGAATATAAAGTACAAGCTTTTTGTCTCCTTTAAGGTAGCAAGTCCACCTTTAAAGTTTGCCTGTGCGTCTTTCAGATAAGAGACTATATATGCCAGAATTTTTAACTACTTCGTGTTTTACACAGGATCGCTTAGAAAATTTAATGGCGCTAAAACTTTCTAATTTGTTGTAATCTCTAATACAAAATTCATGTTTTTACAAAAAAGAGCAAATAAATACGATATAAGTCCATACTTTGTGCAGTGTGGGCATAAGTAAATATTTAATGTCATGACTTTTAAAAGCAAAAAGGAAAGTATTTGTTTAAATTATTAAAGAACAGCAATTATTATATGAAAACTTTTCAAGTAATTATTGATTATTAGTTCAGTGCTTTGTACGCTTACTACCTTTGAAAGCAATTTAAAAGAAAGTCTGTCTAAATTATAATCTCGTATACGATTTGTTTCAATTTATTGCAAAAATGTACATATTTAACAGAACACAGATTATTGTATATATACGTTTGCAGTTACGTTACGTTGCCATACAAAAAAACATATAATCAGCAATTAAAATTTTGTTGGTTGTATCCAATCAGTTTGGGTTTTTTGTGATAATATCTGTTGTGGTCTCTTTTCAACCGTATCGTTAATTTGTACCAGCTGTCACTAACGTTATTGTTGTTGTTGTTGCTGTTTCGGTTCTTAGTACATTTAACACTGAAGAGTAGATTAATTCTGTCATTTTATACGCCACACTATAGAATGCGTTTTAAAAATTCGACAGAATGGTTTTGGAATTTTTGTTACGTTTTCGTTTAAAACTATTTTTAAATGTAATTTTTAAAAGTTCAGCTTACGTTCATGCACTGAAATTTAGATTAAAATATTTTCACTTTCACCCGATTAAGCATAAAAATTTCAGGAGAGTATGCAAATATTTTAAAGTATTTATTAATTGTAGTCACGACAGTTAGTCGAGTATTAAGTCAAACTTTTGAAAAATTCCGACAAGTGTAGGATTTTCCATTAACAGTATTACTTTTTAAATTTCTAACTTCCAGTTTCCAGTTTGAAATACATTTTTTCGTTCAATTCTGAAGACATCCACTACAATTTGCAGTTTCATTATGCCGAGACTTATGATGCTTGTGCGATTAGAAATCATTTGAAAATTTTATCAAAGCTGCAGTCTATCGCAGCTACTTACAATTCAGGCACGTTTGGAAATCATTCAAAAATTTTACCAAGTAGCAGCTCAACGTCTCTTCACCAAAGATTTTGCTCGCCATTATCGTTTCTTTACTCAAGCTATACTCCAAGCTGCGGCCAACTTTGAAAGGTATTTTACTCCACATGACCATAACCATCAAGAGAACAAGGTAAAGTGCGAAGTGAATAAAATATCGTAACGGACATTCATCGTGGGGAGAAAGCAACTTATGTTCAACAGAGTGCTTTACAACTGGACCTATAGTGTCATTCTGTTTAAAGCTGTGATGTATAATTTTGAAGGATAGTTTTCAAAATACAGCACAATTTACTTTTTTATGTTAGGTCGTTTCCCTCTTTTTTCAAATTTCAAAAAAGTGTCTTAGGGAGTGAGTTTATATTTCTCCCATATTTCACAATATTTGTTACAGATTGTAACTTATTCGCAAGAGTTTTCAAAATATAATTTTTTCTAAGATTCAATCAATCAGTCATTCAGGTCACTCTAAAGTCTAGTGGTAGGTATGACGCCCTGCTCCTACCCAGAAGACGCAAATTCAATTTGTCATGCAGTTTCTAAAATATTTTTTTTTAGGATTCAATCAGTCACTCATTCTTATTTACGCTACAATATAGTATGACGCCCTGCTTTTTTCCAGAAGACGATTCGATTTGTGATATAACTTTTAAAATATACTTTTTCTTAGGATTCATTCGGTCACTATAAAGTCTAGTAGTATGACGACATGCTCCTGTTCAGAAGACGCAAGTTTTATTTATGATGCAGTACGCAGTCTCACAGAATGCGACTAATTGTCTCCAACAAAACTATTTATCGAAATCTGACAAAAGAAGACAGAAGACTGCCTTCACCATAATATATGGAATACCCTGGCAATATATGCTAATCAACCTGAAGTAAAATTTAAAAAAAAAAGATTCAGTCAGTTTCACGATTGTATTTGCCAACGTCTTATGCTTATTTTCTGTTCACTACATCTATAAATATATATTGGATCCACTAATAAATTCTCTGTATTTTTTCATAAAATTCATATTTAATTAAAAAACACTTTTTACGAAGCTTACTAATCGAAGTAATTACCATCATTATCTATGTTCTTTTGGCTTTTATCGTGTAGTTTACGGATGCCCTCGCGATAACGACTTGGTGCTTTCAATCCGAAATAATCATGAACCCAGTTCCGAATATCTTCAATCTTTCCAAACCGCTGGTCCTGGTAAATATGACTTCTCACCCATCTGAAATCAGCCGGTAATCAGAAGGAGACAGTTCTGGCGAATAATCTGCGATCGTAGTAAGTTCCCAGCTCAAGTTGAAAATCAGTTCCTGGATTACTTTCGTTGCGGACGGATGAGCGTATGCGATTTTCGTTATCATTTCGTCATGCTCAAGACTAAAACTGTTTGTACGAAATTTAGCAAACCATCTTCTATCTGATTCATACTTTAGTGTAATGGCATTCCAAATCAACTTAATGATTTTCGTAGCTTATTAGATGTAATGTCCTAAATGCTGTCTGTTGACATCCATCATTCTATACTACGATATACATTAAATGACTGCCTGTAAATAACTGAAACTTATATCGTATTGTGTAGACACATAAATATCTAAGTTGTCTATACCTGAAATATCGGAACAATTGAATGCAACAGGTAAATTGTATAGGGAAATAAATTTCAATGTACTAGATTTATTTTTTACTTATTTGCAGACCTATTATAAAAAAAGATTCTAACTTCTTTCTTAATATCAAATGCTCTTATAACGTGTAACGGATAAACAAGCCGACATGACGCAATGAACTAGCAATGAACATTTTATAAGAACTTCAATATGTATTTCGAATTACTCCCATAAAACCAATATATTCTTACACTTGGTTAGTGATGACAGAACTTCAGCTCAAACCGACTACAACTCCTCATATGCTGATAATGATGAAAAAATAAAAAATAAATTATAATGAATAACACATAAGTTCTACATTTATCGTTATTTGATTTTTATATCGATATTCCTATACATATAAATATCCAGGTGCTCATTTCCATACATCTTTTCGAGCTGAATTGCAAAATTAAATATTGTGTATCTATGTATGTATGTATTATATATACCATCATGGAACGCGTAAATGTAAGTGCAAAAGAATTTTTTTTCTTTCTAACAGATTGACAGCTAAACTTGCAAAATCGACAAAAAAAATCTATGATTTTTAAAAAGCTTATCATAAAACGAAATTTTGCCTGAAAATATCGTACACAATTTTATAATATTTTGCATATTATTATCATATAGACGATATTATATCGTTTCATTTTATATATATTTACATGTCCTGCTTTTCATATATATATATAACGAGTAACGTACATTATTCTCATTTGAAAAATTTAACATAAATAAAATTTAATACATGCGAGAGATATAACGCAGAGAAAGTATTTGTAATCCATAATTCACATTTTTTTATCCATCACTTGCACACCACAAAAAATTCTTTACACATTTCTTATGTCAGCTCGTCTGGTTCTCAAAGATTAAATGCAGTAGATTTCGTAAGGATATGTGTGTCTAACGGTTCTTGACCGCATATAGAGGAAAACTTAAATGTTTATAGATGACACGGGGCGGGTGTCCAACTCCCTTGACTTTCGGAGCAACGTACGTTGCTCTATGCATATGTATTTGGACACTACTACGGCACCCATTCTATAAAGCTTTAAGAGATATGACCATCAGTTAAGTTCTTTAATAAGACCATACGACTTTCCTAGCACCTACCAACCCAACACGTTATCGCGATTTCTCATTTTTTAGTCATCCTTCCCGACAATCTTTAAAACGATCCTACCTAAGGCAACCTTTCTTCCTCTATACAAATAAAACAGATATGTCCCTTAATTGAGTCCACTCCACTTCCCAGCATTCTCATCCATTCACCCTGACGTTGTTACCCATATACCAATCAACACGTTATCCCGATTTCAGAATTGATTAATTAAGCTTCCCAATCGTCTTTTAAAGAATTTACCTACAGACCGCTTTCTCAGCATGTCAAAAATTTCGATCTTCACTTTCATGCAACTTTACACAAATGGAACTTATCTTTTTTTTCTTCTTACTCTAGCCATTGTACTTTTTAATCACTGTTATTCCTGCATTTAAAGGGAGTGGCTGATCAAATGTAAAGAAGAAGAAGAGGAAGAAGAAAAGCAAAGGCAAGATCATTAAATTTTTGTGGTGATTTTTTTTAACTTGGTTTGCATTCTTCGAGCTTTAAAAAATTGTCATTTAAACAGGGAGCAGAACACACTTCAATGGTGATTGAAAATTTATCAAATTTGTTAACAAAATTCAAGTTGATATTGGAAGTGTAAGAAGAGAGGACCATAATGTAACCATACTTTTCTATGATTTAATTTTATCGTAACACATACGAATAAATTGAAGAAATATTATCGACATGGCTTCGAAGAATTTCTTACCGATTGGGCTGCTGATAAATAAAGAGTACGAACGTGACCTCAGCATTGATCAATGCACTATTTCGGAATCTTCGCAAATATCATGAAATATTTTACTTCTGCAGAAATAGTCCTGGTGTACTAGGAAGTTTGTGTACCAGAAGTTTTGCATTTTTCGTACCCTAATTGAAGTGAAGATGAACTATTTAGGAGTGATCTGGGATAAGCTATTTCTTATTTATTTTTAAGAATATTTGTTCCCATCACTTAATTTATGTTAGAGTTATTTTGTATTTATCGCGCCTAATGGTAGGCATCTATATTGATTAGCCTATTTATCTGCTTATCTTTCTCACGCTCTGTTCTATGAATTTGAAGTTTATTTCCTACGCGTTTACTTAAGGAACCACTATATTGAATTTCGAAAAATATTTAAAAATATTTTGTATATGAAAATTTAGTATAATTTAAATATGAGATTGTTACCTTTAGTTTTCTATCTCACAATTTTCTTTGGTAATAATATTAATTCGACTCGGTAAACGAAAAAGAAAAAATGTGTACAGAAATGCTGTTATTTCTAGGAAAACCAAAAAAGAAACAAAACCTTGGACGCGTATAAAGAATAAACTGAAAATAGTACCGAAAGATAATAACATAACTTTATTGTTTTTTTTTTTTTTTAAGTTAAAAATAAAATTATTTTTATTACGAGTCGCGTGTGTCGGTACTAAATATTAAAAAATTCAAGAATGTTTATTACGAGGCTATACTAGCGTTCAGGTGAGCGCACATGCGTAAGCGACAAGTGTTATGTTTACCTATGGACACACATAAATATTTATATATACACAGAGACGATGAAATTTAAAAATGCTTGTATACACATCTGTATATGCATGTGTGAGATAGATATTCCGTTATATCAGTTTGCAACCGTCTGTGTAGCATAGAGGCATATTAACCTGTTCATTCCCTTTGTGCCAATATTCACTTGCGACGAATTTTTAACCCTTAAATGCATACTGTTGCCGGTTTTACCAATTTTACTTAAAAACCTGTGTATGGGCGTGGCCGAAAATAGGTATATAGCCAATTTTATCAATTGTAAGAAAGTTTTGGAACTAAAGTGATTCGAGCCTGACCTAGGAGTTTAAATTTAAGAAATTATTTGCAAAATGAACAATAAAAGTGAAATTTTGCAAATAATTTCTTAAATTTAAACTCCTAGGTCAGGCTTTTTGCAAAATGAACAATAAAAGTGAAATTTTGCAAATAATTTCTTAAATTTAAACTCCTATTGTTCATTTTCAGCGAAATGGACATTTCCAGTAATAGACGGCAGCCAAATTTATGGTTGTAAGCTAAACGTAGGTTAAACGACTGTTGATACGTTCGGGCGAGGCTTCTTTCCGTTTAAATTATTTGGTGTTTAAGGGATTATTTGCTCCAGGTTTTACATTAATATTCATAGTGATAAACACATGAATTGACGAACAGAAAATTTTAGATGGGTTTAACCAGGAATACGTACGTATACTACGTGTGGCCATTGATGTGATCTGAGTGTTAAAAGGGGAAAAGTCTATTCCAATCCTGAGTTGATTTGTATGGAAATAGTTCCCAAATAATTGTAAACGTTCTATGTAGTCCTTTACAAATTTTATTCTATACATTTTAGTTTTTTCTGTGAACCATGTCTATGCATATCTGTTTAGATATCTAGTCACATTCTTCTTTATTCCCGTGAATGCGAAAGTTCCAATAAAAAAAACGGACGAATGTACCTAAATCGATTCATATTGGTCTGTATATTTTGTTCTATATATTATGTCGATCATAATCTGCGGGTAATGTGACAAAACGTACCTACTAGAGAATAATCGTTTTTGTAGTAAACTTTCACTATTTTGATACACTCAGCTTTTATTAAACGATTTATGTTGTAAAATGGCAAAAATTACACCAAACGTACGATGCGCTGAAGGACCATTCTTCTTTACATACGTTGTTGAAATAAGTTTGCACAATTCGGACCATGAAATGGATAACTCAATATTTATTTTAAACGGATTTGAGATTTTAAGTTTCAAATATTTATCTGTGTTTTCCTTAAATTTTTTCGGAGATAGAAATGATCTACACATTTGTAGTTGAAACGATCTTCTGATAGACATAATACATATATCCATCGCATAGTAGTCCCGGGGTATTAAATAGAGGGATTAGGTATGGTCCAAAATTTTTCCAACCTTCCGGTGAAAGTCGCTTCCGTTGAAATTCACACAACCAATCGAAGGACCGTATCCAGCAATCGAATCGAGCAAAAAGTCGTTCTCCTAGCAATAGGTTGGGCAAGTTGCAACAGTTGCAAGAAGCTTCCTCTTTTGGGCCGCCTCATCCCGTGAATAAATTTTTGGTGTCTGGATTTCCCATACATTCTAAAAAACTAGTCCTACTATTTTCTCTTAAGGATTATTTGTATTTGGAAAAGTCAACGACAGAGCCCGGCTCTTGTCCGGCATGATATCAACGCACTACTGTTGCATAACAAACTACTGCTTCAACGAGTTATTAAAAACTACTGGATAAGAACAATTGTTAATGTCGGCTCGGTCCACAGTAAACCTGTCGACAAAGAGACTCTTCCTCCGATGCTTCATCCTGAAAACCTTAAGATACATGTTGCTGATAGTTAAATATTAAACTCTTCTTAGTCATTAAACTATTAGCTCAGTAGATTTAACAATTATAGCGAGAATTTTGTAGAAGTTGAATTTTCGGTTCATTTATGATCCTGAAAGATCACCCTTGGTCTAAGAATATAATTTAACCCGCCCAACTATGCAGGCAAGTAGAAGAGTAGATATTTATATGGGTCACTGAAGACTCATTTCGATCCTTACTGTCAGGCTGTAAATATTTAGAAACTCTAACATGTAACCGTATTCTGGCGGTCTGAACAGTCGCTAGTCATAAACTCCACAATAGTGTAAAAGGAACTCAGTTTTCTTGTCATAGCTGTATTGACTTTGCATCAAACTTGCTATTCCGGGAGTAATATTCCCAATATAAAAATGTAAAGCAGAGTTGCTAAGTCAAGAAAAACAACAGAAAAAAAGATTTCAATTGCCGCTTGATATCTCTGTGTTAGTCCTCAGAATATGACTGGTATACTATATTGTTAGAAAAATATATCCTCAAAAATCGCTTCAGGCAAATATTAAATATTTTCCATATTCAAGAAATCTATACAAGATGTGCATATATAAGCAGAGTGATCAAGACTTTATCTGTATATTCCGCATTTAATTTTATTTTATGTGTTTTCTAGACGATAAAAATTATTTTTAAATTTTCCAATTTCTTCCCTTTCGTGATCATAATAAAGCTTCTTTTTCCTTTCAGTGCACCGTTCTGAACTGAAAGGATATATCTGATGTGTAGTTTTTCACCTTAACATCGTTGGTTTCAAGGCTGGAGACTAAGTTTTGGCCTAAGTAACTAACTAAGTCTTATCGTAGGATGATTCAGGATGTATACCCTCTATGGACTTTATGATACGTCTTTTTGCGTCTGTGGTAAGCAGTATGAGGCAAGTAATATACTTTATATTCTTCGAAAGTGGGTACAAAAAGAAAGTTGTTACTTCAACACAAACGTACTACATAAACCTGTATGCGAAGATGTATCGATATACAACAAAAACAACAACAACATTGAAGCATTGAGGAAAAAAAGAAACTTTAAGGATAGAAGTAACGAAGAAACAAAGAAAATGAGATGAATAATAAGAAAACAACATGCAACAAAAATGAATTGTTAAACAAAGATGGTCACGAATTTTTAAAAGATCGCTGTGCTAAGCGGATAAACGCACGAACGTTAGGAGATTTCTCATGATAACAAATAAACAAACAAACAAACAAACAAAAAGAGCATAGAAATAATAACGAAAATGTAAAGAAAACCAACCAACTGACTGACCAATACAATGATTGTAATGACTATTATGATTATCACGTTGTTAACATTAATGATCATTAAGTTATCGTTGTTTGTCAATAGCGGTTGTCTTGTTAAATGATGATAGGTTTAGGCTTATTACAGCATCTTCGAATGATGGTTTATGTAACTAACAACTGCAACGCTATTGACTATGGTACTAATAACTGCCGCATACCATCTTAACTATTGCGAAGGGTTTTGTGTGCATGGTCAAGCAAGTGGTAAACATAATTTGATCCAACACCTGGTTTTTTGATAATTATAAAAAAAAAAACAAAATAAAAGAAAATATACGTAAACGTGACTTATGTCAGTGGAAAGGAAACGCTTTTTCATTTTAAAAATACGATTTCAATAAGTCACCACAAAGTGCATATGAAACAAGTAAAAACGCTAGAATCGTGCAAAGTCGACCATTAAAGACTCTACGACACTTATGTTAATGCAATTCTTCATTTGCTTTCATAATAAATTAACAAAATTTATACCTTGTTCCCAGGTTAAGGCAAGCTTTTCATGGAAAGGTGGCTTCAAGCAACTAGACTTAGACTTAGTTGCCATATAAAGACTTAACTTTTATGAGAATTCTATTACGGGGTGCTGTCAAAAAAATAGAACTAAATTGTCCAAATTTAGCAGAATTTATCTTTATATCAAATTACTATTACGGATCAATTTTCAATACGAAATATTATAGATAAGACCTTTTTGTCATACAAGGGATTATTTTGCATGAGAAAACTTGTATTAGTTGGCGGCCCAAAAATAGATGTATGTTGTCCAAATCTGATATGATTAAGTTTAATAGTTTAAGTTACTATTAGGGATTAATTTTCATCATAAAATATTACAAATTGTAACTTTTTATCATATCAAGACTCATTCTTCACAAGTATGTTTATATAGGAAGTGATTAACAAAATGGTCCCACTTGAATTTATCTGCCAAAATAATGATTTCTATCATTTTTTTATAGAAAAAGTTTAGAAATTCTTTTTATATTTTCTCATATTGGTACTTTCTTAAATGGAGTGTGACATGGGAAATGATTGTAAGAATAATCCGATCAAATACATTTTCAATAGGCTTCATCCGTGGGTCAAAACACACCAGTATACCAAATTTCGGCAATGTATCTCAAGGATTTCGACCTATAGGTTGAACATAAAAATTTATGGCCAGATATTAAACAGACGGACGGACAGGCTTAAATTTATTCAGAAAATGATTCCAAACCGATCGGTACGATAAACGATGGATCTGTCTTAAGCTCTTACATACATCCGTTTAAACTTATAATATTCTGTAACACAAGCGGTTTAGGATATGAAATTTTATCTTCTCTTTCCCAGTATAGCAATAGTGTTAAATAAGTTACTTCAATACAATTTTTAAAAACAAGTGTTCGCTTTATCACACTAACATTGAGAACACTTTAAGAACAGTTCTGTTACATTTATTAAATTTGGGTAATTTTTCATTTCATTATTGTTTTGCTTATTTTCAATAATAAATTGAAAAAAAAAGAGTTAAAAATAGTTCGAAACAATCTATATTCACTAGGTTTCGTTCTTGAATCAAATCAAACTATATTAGCATCACAAAAGGCATCAAAATGTAAGTTGAGTACTATAAAACATTGACAAACATCAGACGGACGGACAGACAGACTTAAATAGAATCAGAATCGATGGGTAAAAATAAGTCTATCTTAATCTCTCATAAGTACTACGTACATCGGCAGAAAAACTTAGCACACTTTATATACATTGTAAGTGGTGTTGTAAGGAATAATAAGATTATGAGATGCGGGAACATTTTTTCTCTTGAAACTTTAGTTTAAATGTCTGGATTATTCGAAGAATATTTTTACTGTACATCGAGTTGTGGATGGATCTATAATTCTTCATAGATATGACGTAGCAGTGGATCTACGGCAGTTGCGTTCAATGCAACTTATTGTAAGATCAAAGCAGAATACGAGTTTGCTTTTTTCTCTCGGTAAATACGATGATTATTAGCATCTAATTAAGAAACTCCTATAACGGTAATCCCCGAATCATTCATTTGAACTGGGGAGAGTTGCATAACCAAGGGTGTCTTTTATATAATATTTTAAGAAAATGATTAATTATCTAAAGGAAAGTAAGTTTTAAATAAATTTTCTTTTTATAATTTTTAAGTTAATCTTTAGATATGGTAAAGATATTAAGAAGAAAAAGGAAAGAAAAGCCCTTTAGAAGTAAAGACAGATGTTTACGCTAATCAAAAGTCTGCCTAGAACGTTTTATAGGTATTAGACATGAAGGTAAAAATTGACTAACTCGTTTATGTTATCGATAGATACAAGAATGAAAGAATAATTTTATCAAAGTATTGGGAACACACTTAGGAAAGACTTTTCTTTAGTCCGAAAGTTTAAACATGTACTTAAGGCTTCCTGACGTTATTAACAGTAGATAGATACGGAAATGGATGAAGAAATTGATAAAGAAATAAAAATGTTTCTAAATAATACATTAGATATTTACCTAATATTTGAGTCGAATATCTATACGATACTAACAGGGCTTCGGTAAAAGAGGAAATTAATAACCTTCACGGGGAAAATTTAGTTAGGGGTATTCATAATTCGCCTAATGGTGTTCTGTCTTTTTTTTTGTATTTAAGGCACTTGCAAAAAAAAAAAAGAAAAACGGAAAAGAAAACTTATACATACAGCAGAACCTGTTTTGCAAATAATTTATAAGCATCACAATGCAACATTACATGAATTCAATGAACTCTTTATACCACTAATCGTACTTTTCGTGTACATCGTCATCATCGTCGTCATCATCATTATCATCATCATCATCATAGTTACCACCATCGTTACGAGCAAAAGATTTAGTTTACATTTGATTGTAAGTTAGAACTAGAAGCATCCATTAACTAGCAAGTTTGCAGGCGGCTTCGGTGAAATGCATGATACTGCAAAGAATTTTTATGAATGTTGTTTATTTTCTTTTTTTCTTTCTTTTTTTTTTTTTGTTTTTATACAAGTTGTTATTAAATTGGTTGAATGAGGTCTCTGCTTGAAATAATCTTTAACTGCAAGTAGATTAAATACTTTTTCTTGCTTAAGAATATGACAAATACGAGGTCTAGTAAAAGTTTTTATTGGGAATTTCAAATTAAAGAAAGAAGAATGAAATACCATACAATTCTAGCATTTTCTTCATCTGATGCGAAACTTCTAATTTTAAAAAATTACAATTACATCGCAAGTTTCCCTTCTACGATGGATTGTGGTCAGCTTATATGCCAAGCATCAGTGAGGCGAAAATTTATGGTTAACCTTTTTTTTTTTCTTGAAGCTTAGGTATCTGAAGCAAATTGTAGCTTAAAGTTTACAAAAACTTTATAAAAGTCAAGTATCTATATTCATGTATTCACATGTAACGCATTGTTACGTAAGATTTCCTTTCAATTTACGTGTTTTTTCTAATATTACTCAGGTTAGGTTTATACCTCTGGATTCTAAATAACGTAGATTTTGTTTACAATTTTATAGAAGAATTATTTTTACAAAACTATTGTTTACAGGAATTTGTCTTTTAACAACAGTGCTCGCCTTAAGCAACAGCGCTCGTCTTAAACAAATTTTTCCCTTATAAACCCGATAATACTTTTTCGGGTATTATCCTCTAATCCGGTGGATTTCGTATGTATTTTATCTATTGTAACTATAGGGAAATTTTCCTAATCTTTTCGTTAATTGTCAGCTGCAAAAGCAACCTTTATTTTACAGCAAACAATGAATGAAGCAATAAAAAGATTTATCTGCTTTTATTGCTATCTAAACATTTTTGGGAAATTTCGTCTTCAACAGAATAAAGCAGTTTTCCCAAATGTTTATTTTATTAGATTTTTGAATTCTTGAACAATATAAATAAAGTTTTTAAGAAAATATTGTTAAAAGTATACAATTTAATTTAAATTAATATGATCTTAAATTTTGAACTGAATTAAATTCGTCTAAGATGTTCTAAAATGAGTTGAAAGAAGTTAAGAAATGAATTAAAAAGTATGGAAGAGAAATATTATTAAAATCACACACACATATGATTTAATTTTAATTTATACTTAAATTCTCAATTCACTTAAGTTGGTCTGAAATATTCTAAACTGAATTGAAATAAAGTGAATTGAATTCCATTGAATTGAACTGAGATACATAAAGTTATCAATTGAAGTGAAGCGAATTAAACTGCATTAAGCTGCATTAAATTGAGCATTTGTAAGAATATATTAAAATCAGAAGATTTGAATTTAATTCAATTTGAAATTAATTGACTTAAGTTCGTTTGAAATGTTCTAAACTGAATTGAAAATAAATCAACTGAATGATGTCGAACTTCATTAAATTACATTGAATTATAATATTATTGAAGTTAACTCGTTTAAATTTGACTTAAGTCCATTTAATATGTTGTAAATTAAGCTGAAAAGAAGTGAATTTAATTGCATTTAATTGAATTGAATTTGAGTTGGATTGAATTGCATTGGATTGTCAATCAAAAAAAGAGTTTTAAGAAAATATTAAAATCATACGATTTAAATTTAACTCAATTTAAGCTTAAAATCTGAAATGATTTAAGTACGCTTGAAATGTTATAAACTGAATTGAAAAGAAATTAATTAAATTATATGGAACTAGATTCAAGTGCATTGAATTGTAATACTGTTAAAGTTAAGTTAAATCTATTTAAAATGTTCAAAAATGAAGCTGAAAAGAAGCGAATTGAAATGAATTGCATTAAACGGCATTGAATTGCATTAAATTAAATAGTCAATCAATTAAAATTTTTAAGAAATTGTTATTGAAGTCATACAACTTAAATTTGATTTAATTTAATTGAATTGCATTTAATTGAATTTTGAATTGTTTTAGGGGTTCGCGTTTGAAATATTTTACATTGAATTGAAATGAACTGAGATTTGAACTAAGAGAAATTGTGAAGCGAACTGAATTGAGTTAAAATGGAATTGCATTAAATGGAAGCAAGTTATATTGAATGGAGTCGTATTGAATTGGATTAAATTCGTTGGAAAAGAATAAAACTGAATTACACTGAAATAGAGTTGAGGCGAATTGAAATAGATAGTATTTAGTCCCGATCAAATGGGTATAGATAGTTTAGTAACTAAAAGTGATTGAAAAAAATTAAAAACCCATAATAGGGCTGAATATTAATTTAAAAGAAGGGATTCAAATTAATTACTTCTCGTTAACTCACCATTTTATGTAGTATAGAGAAGCAATTGCATTAAGAATTATGCCGTCACAAAGTTTACGTTATGATATATTTGAATATCTACACACTATTTCGCGTCGCATTTGAAATGTGGAAAGAAAATAAGAAAAAAAAAAAGTTTTAATTTTCTTTCTCGCTTTTTTTGCTTTATTATCGTTAGTTCCATTTTTAACTTACGCCCAACGTTATCATTACTACGAATGTTAGCTGTTATCACAATTTGAGTTATCAGCCGCATTGCATTTATGCACATATTACTATGAGTAGTTTTTTCTTTTTCTTTTCTAGTGCTTTTAAGTGCATTTTATCTTTTAATGTGGGAGAAAACTAGTATCGTTCTTATGTTTAATTTATAAACTTGCAATGCAAACCACAAATATCTTTATACATAAACTTGTTCTTGAAAAAAAATCCTATCATTCCTATGATGATCAGAGAATAGAAGAATTTCTCTCTACAAAACTTAATGCTTTTCAATCAAATGTTTTATTATATCTTATCGTTTACAGTTTTACTCAAAACTGTAACTATTTTTAATTAAATTTATTTTTCTGCAAATTCAGATGTTTTTGAATCTAATGAATGAGTATTAAATTTCAAACAATAACTGTTCAATATAAATGTACTTTTTCGCTTCATTGAGAATTGAGAATTGACTCATACTTGCTTCTGTATATCGAATAATTAATACAAAATATTTATTGCGTCTACTTAAAATTGAGTGCAAAAACAATAAGAAACCTTAAGCGGAAGTTCTGTCATATTTTAAAGTATAAACCCTCTTAGATTTTGAATGTGTGTATACTATACTAAACCACAAACGTTTCATTTTAAAATCCATATATTGCTATGTATGGAATATCGTTGATAACGTTATATAAAGCTTTAAAATGTTGATTTAAATTTTTCTAGATCTCATTATTATTAGTTATCAATAGAATGTTTTCTTGCATATTTCATGATTCTTTTATCGCTTCTTTCGCTACTGGCACATAAATATATATAAATATTTTTATTTCATATAACGGATAACGGACTACTTTATCATAGCAATTTTATAGAATAAATTTAATTATGACTACTTTTGCATCCGTTTTTTTTTTCTGTGTGTCCTTTTTTTCCTTTTAAATCTATTCTAGTTAGCCTTGCACTATTCTTATCTCTGTCTGTCCGTACGTCTTTCCGCTTTTACCAGATTTCACTGTTGTATTTGGCGACCTTTAGTACCGTTTTATTTTAACAACTTTTCGTCTATTTATTCCCGCCCCTCATCCCCCAACTCCGCCAATTAGAGATTAGTAAACCCGCTATTTTCGTCGCTCTTGCATATTGCGTTTGCATAAAAATTGGTCACATTCCGTCTAAATTTCCAAGGCTACTTTTTCTATGACAAAATACTATTTTTCACTAATTGAATCTGATCGAGTGATATTGAAAATCACAAATTACTTTTATATAACGACTTTTTCGAAATAGAGCTCTATTGGCTAGTGGTCGTAAAAGTGATCGAATCCAAGCCATTTCCATTTTGGCTCTTAGACCAAAACATGTCAGTCTAAAACTTTTTAAAGAATTACTTAAGAATTATGTACTAATATTTTAAATATTTAGCTCAAATAGTTCAAGTCGTTCTTTTTGCTATAGATTTACTATACTGGTTTGATATGGTGGTCAAGTAAACTTTCTTATGCTTTATGTATATATTTAATATGGTTCGTCTAAGGACGAATAAAATCCTTTAAATTATTGTATAATTGTTTGATACGAAGGGTATCGAAAACGTATTCTAAAATGATTATAATTCTTTCCCTTTTTCTAAGCACGTTTTGAAAACATCTACGTGTAGTTACTAAGACTCCAGGAAGTATTAAAGTTTTCATATGAGTTTGTGAAGCTTCCTTTGCTCCTTCCCTGCCTCTCTCTCTCTCTCTCTCTCTATCTCTTTGTTTTTAAAAGTATTTGCAATCAACGTTTTTTATTTGTATTGATGAATGAAGAAATTCGTAAATGTTCATTTATTGCGTTAAATGTATTGATATCAAATTCATAAAATATATTGAATATCTTTTGCAAAAATAATTCTTTCACAGCCTCTGGAATTAATTAATGGCTCCAGAATAAAATAATTAAAATTCATTTAATTTCGATTGAATTACTTTTGGAAAACTCTTAAATAATTTTATTTCATTCATTTTATAATGTAATACTGTATGAGACTATTATGGTTTTATACAATATTGTACTTTTACTTTATCTCATATTACACATGAGTTGTACGTAAAATTTGTATATTATTCAGTACATAAACAAAGAAGAAACCATTCATGAAAACTTTTTAAAAATTCAAAATTTATAAATACTTTGAAAAAAAAAAAACTCTTTCGTTTTGTCTGAAATGTCGCTTTTTATTTTTTCCTTCTTTTTTTTTTGCTGTTAACCGTTCATCTTAGACCAACTAAAAAATTTGCCGACATTTTGCTTAACAACAACAAGCATAACAACAATAGGTTTGAAGGGAAGTTTTATAATTTTATTGATTTTTAACAAAATTCTGCGTTGAAAAAATGCACAAATTTTTTTTTTTTTTCTTTTTTTTTGATAATAAGACGAGAAAAAGGAGGAACAGCAAAAGTAATTTTAAATAAGCACAATGAAGAATTCATTATATGCTTGCTTGCTATGAAAAAGAAAACAAAAATTGTAGAAATTATGAAAAAAAAAAAAAAAAAACGTAAAATGTTCATACACAAATATTATAGACAAAACAACCGGGCAGATAGATGAAACGACAGTCAGACGAGTGTCATTAACAAAGCAACGGTAGTTTGTTTCCTTTACAAGTAAATTCACAACCGCAGAGGACACAAAAAACAATAACAAAAACCGGCTGAAAGAAAACCAAAACAAAACTAGTAGTAGCAACAACAAAACAACCGCACATTTATTTAACAGCACTACGGCTCTTCATTTTTCCTTTTTTTTTTTTTTTTTTTGTTATTGTCAAGCTTTATATGGGGAGACAACAGCAGCAGGTGTAGCATAATAATTTCTTTTCAAAACCATATAGTGAATGAGTGAATGTTTGGTGAAAGAGCAAGGGAGCGAGCGAGCGAGCAAGCGAGTGAGCGAGTATTTACGTAAATGAGAGCATATTTACGAGTTTCTCTAAAAAGTATTTTTCTAACTCGCATGTGTTAAACAAACCCGGTCTTAAAACTTATTGCATGACAACAGTTTTTGTTGCTAGTAAGTTTTCATATGTTTTATCGTTAATTCTTCTTTTGCTTTGCTTGACGCATTTGCTTTGAAAATCCTTAAAAATAATTTCGATGCGAATAATTTATGTTTATTTTATTAAATGATTGCAACGTGTGTAGAAATCAATAAGAATCATACAGTTGTGTTTTATATTGAATCTTGTGAGCGCCCATTAATACAAACATAAATTTGCAAATATTTATTTCTGTTTTTTTTTTCTTTTGATTTATTGATTAAGGGCCGTTTGCGGCCATTCTTATGGTTTTCTGTAAATGTTTGAGTGAAGTTTTAATTCACAATAAATTCCGTTGACTTGGGTTTTTTTTTTTGTTTTATATATATAAATGGAGTAACATTTTTTATGATTCTAGATTTATAATGTTAATGAATCAAGCCGTTCCAATTTCATTTATATATTCAGGTCTATAACTTTCTCTTTCCACAAATTTTTATGACACTCAAAATCGGACCTTTTGTTTACAAAAATAGATATCTAATAGATATTTTCAGAGGTTAAATAAGGAAAAATATAAAAATTTTTTTTTTTTTTTCTTTGTTATTTTTGTAACTTTTGTTTGTTTTTGTTTTTGTTTTTTTTGTTTTCTGGTATTTATTTCTACGTGCTCTTAACAATTAATTAAAAGGGTAGCCGGATATATTTGTGCATTAGAAATGTTAAACGAATTACATAGGAATCCGTGCATGAATT
>KK351268.1:99580-113064 GCA_000671755.1 Glossina brevipalpis | reverse complement strand
AATTCATGCACGGATTCCTATGTAATTCGTTTAACATTTCTAATGCACAAATATATCCGGCTACCCTTTTAATTAATTGTTAAGAGCACGTAGAAATAAATACCAGAAAACAAAAAAAACAAAAACAAAAACAAACAAAAGTTACAAAAATAACAAAGAAAAAAAAAAAGGAAAACCAAATTCGAGCTTTGTTCTTTAACTATTGCTAATTACCACTAGAGGAACATTGAGCAAAGAAAGATCTTTTTCTATATGTGGTTTTGTTATAATTAAACTAAGGAAATTTCTCTTCAGTTGCTCTCTATTCGACTTCTAAAGCCCCTAACATGAGCCAAACGAACTTCGACTCATTTACAAGCAGTTGCCATAAATATGATAACTTAGATAAGAGGTTTGAGAGTTTAGAACGAACATATCAGGAGACTTCTGTCCTATTAATATTTATAAATTAACAACAACAACAAAATTTCATTTTATAGATAAGAAAATTATATTTATTTTAAGACATTTTCCGATTAAGCCGAATCACTGGTATATATATGATATTTACGATATTATAAACGTAATGGAACCATCAGATCAGACTTCATTATTGAACTTATTCTGACAAAAATGAATATTAAACCGATATCCGTATCTATCTATGGGAAATAATGGAACCATAATAAGATTTCATTTTCGAACTTATCGTGCACGATAAATCGATATCCGTATCTGTCTACGAAATGAAATGGGAGCAACGATCGGACTTCGTTTTAGAACTTATCGTGACAAAAATGATATATAAAAAAATTGCGGACGATATTTCCCCTTCGAGATAAACTTTGGTGGCAAAGAAATTTAATTAGAAAATCGGGATAAATCTCTCTAAATTCATTCAACAATTCACAGATATTAAAAAGAGTATCAATAAGTGTTTTAAGGGTTCTAGAGGTTGGGAAAATTTAAAATATATCTCTATTGATTCTAATAATTAGAAATTGTTTTCCGAATTGTCGATTTATATGATGATACATATTTCTTTCCCGTTTTGGAATGACATTCTCACGACCGTTTGGGTTAACGCCTTACGATCCCAAGTTATTGAAAAAATTACTTTGAGACCTCTTTTTTCCTAAGGCGTTTTTTCTTGATTTGCATTATTAACTTACGTATTTGGCAATCATTATTCTTAATCGATCTGCCATTGTAAACTATAACCATATAAGCCAAATCTTAGTTCTCTAGTTCTTTGCATTTGCAGTTTGAGAGCGATAAGAGTCATTAACCAGTTAGACACATGAAGTTAAATCTACTTAGTATCATGCTTGGTGGAATTTCCGATACAATGATGCAAACAGAATGACAAACCTAACATACTTTTCCTGTTTAGTGATAAGTATAAAATTAGAAATTGATTTTTTTTTTTTTTTGAACAATTTTTGCAAAACGTTTTCCAGAGGGATATTTAAAAGATGATTTAGTTTCTTATGCTCAGGTAACCGGAGAAATTTCGCAAGAATTTTAAAAACGCGTAGATTTCGTTTCACCAAATTTCATATGTTAGCGTTTGGAATTACAATCTTTAACAACTACAGGGGATAGACAAAATAATATGAACACCTGACGTTATAAAGGGTTTCGCAATTGCAGCCATTCCATGCATGTTAGCTTGGTAAGGCTACCGACGCATTTTTTTTTTTTTTTGTTTGCCGAAACTTAGGTGGTTGTTCCGCTGTCTCTTTTGTCGAAGAGGGTTTTTTGTTGTCTGTCCACAGTCTGGCCACTATATTGCAAAGTGTTTATATGATTTTGTCTATCGCTTGTACTCCCTTTCTCTCACATTTCTCTTTCAATTTGTACAATTTTGTATCAAAAAAAAAAAAAAAGACCGCATCATTTTTACTACCAATCTACCGGTTTTTCTTTAAGACAAAATAATAAAAGTTGAATGGGATCTTAATTTTTTTGCAGACAGAGTCTAATTCACCTGCTATCACTTACAAGACAAAAGAAAAACAAAAATTGATAACAAACTACACTAAATAGTCTTAAATGTGTTTCTAGTTTACCTTTATATTCTCCTATGTTTACACTGATGATAACACAAATGAATTAAACGCAATTAAGCAATATTTTCAACATGAACGATATCCAAGAGAGGAGTGAGCGCTATGTTATGAATGGTGGCTAGTTTCACATTTCACCATAAAAAGCAAAAAACACGTGAAGCTTTTCTTTTTAAAACATACCTATTAATATATATGTATATATAAGATACGCGATTCAACCGACGGCTTATTTAAACATCACATTTGTTCTTAAAGAGACGAGTTTGAAGCATCCACTCATTGCTAAAGCCAAACATAATTATAGGCATAAACCGTTGTAATGATTTTCGGTCACCTTGTATATGTATTTTAATTATTTTTTCTTTCTTTTTCTTTCTTTTTCAAACACTTTTCATTTATTATATAGGCTTTTACTGAATTCTTTTTGTTTGTGTTTTTTTTTTCTCTTTTTGGACTCTTAGAAAGTTTTTCTTTTTTCACACCTTAAAGAAGACGAAGAAGAAGAAGAACATTGACACATAATAAATAAGCGGATTGTTTACACCGCACCGCTTGCTAGTATTGAAAAAAAATTTAGCTGATGATGATATTAAAACTTCACGCGGATAACATGTACGCAACAAATGCACCTGTTTTACATCATTCGTCGGCATCAACTAACGCGTATAACGGCGTAACGAAGACTGACGCTTCATTAAATTGGTCTAACATTTGGCTCTTTGCTTTGTGCCATTGTGTGGACACTTGAGACACTTGACTTGTCTGTCATACAAACAAGTTCGAATTGTAAAAGCGAGAAAAATGTTGTCATACCCTGATTAGTTTTCATCAACATATATACGTTGGATCAGTCAATATGTTGCAAACGAATTTAAGCAACATTTACCTCTAGAAACATCAGTTTAAAGAGCTTCGGAACTTTTCTTCTTTATTTTTGTTTTCGTTGTATATAAGAAGATAATGTTGCTGCATACGATGTTGTTGTATATTATCATGAGAATAACATTTAAGGCTGTTCGTTACAAATGTCAAAAGCTTTGTTTTCTACGAGCATATATATGCTTACAATTTGAATTATTTGGCATTACTTTGCAATAATATTAGCAATAAATCAATTGTGAATTACTTGAGTTTATAAGAGATTTTTCACTTTCTTTATTTATATCTCAGAGAGAAATATCTGTAAAACAAATCCGCAGGATATAAATTACAAATTAATTTGCAAAGTATACTGTACTGGAGAAAGAACTACAGAACGAAAAGAGATATGAGAGTGGAACATATTAAGATATATGTTGATAGTTATAATATTAACATTAATTTCATTTTGGTTTAGTACAGAACGTTTGTTGGAACATAAGATATTTTCAAAATTAAAAGAACTATTTTGTGTTAAAAATTGATGTCAAATACTTATTCAAAAAATCTCACTTCTTCGGAAGCTCTATAAAGCAGTAACAAACGTGAACCATTCCTTTCGGTAAACCACACTTCTTTCCACTTTAAAGCGGTAAATTATTATTATATGCTGTTCTTAAGTATAGCGCATATGGAATTTTCTTCCCTACACTTAATTTTTCCTTAAAAAAAATTATAACTTAACCAATTCAAGACGAGAAGCTATTTTGAAAGCGTTCCCGAATTTCGTTTGTTCGAGCCTTGTCATTAACATCGCCTGAGCATTCTGTGAAGGGCTTGTATCATTTATAAATATTTTTGTTTTGCTCAAAGTAGACTCGCCAGACGCCACAGTCAACACTTTAAGTGTAAAAAAAGTAATTTATTACAGATTCTTCGAATCATTTTTTTCGATAGCAAGAAATCATCAAGCACACCAAAACATGTCTAATTTTTTAAACGGAAACGAAAAATTGGAAACGTACGTAGCCCACGGAGAATCATCTTTCTTTTGAATACACTTTGTATGTTCTCTTCACGTAATATTATCCATTCATTTTTTAATTCGCATGTCATACTTATAAATCTGATATTTTTAGTTAACTCTTAGCTTTACATACGGCTAATGAAGCATAGCTTGGTAGATAAGACCCCGCGACTAGGCATATATTCACTTACCGCTCTTAATGCAGTGAACCATACGTACCTTAGTTACGATTGATATGTGGCTGCAGTTGTAGTGAATGATTGTTCAATATAGGCGAAATATTTGACTTGTTCGGTGTATAGTTCTTTACAGACTACATGCAAATCCTTTCCTTCTTTCTCTACTTCCTTTTGACCATCATCATCGCCATTATCTTTATAATTACCATTACCATTATCATTATTATTACCTTTATTATTACTATTACCATTACCATCACATTACCATTACTATCACAATTACCCTTACCATTATCATTACCATCACAATTACCATTGCCATTACTATTACCATTCCTGTTACCACAAAAATTGCCATTGGCATTACTATTACAATCACCATTACCATTAGTATTACCATTACCATTACTATTACAATCACCATTGCTATTTCTATTACCATTACTATTACATTAGTATTACTATTACAATCACCATTACCATTAGTATTTCTATTACTATTCTATTACATTGCTATTTCTATTACCATTCCTATTACATTAGTATTACTATTACAATCACCATTACCATTAGTATTACCATTAGCATTACCATTAGCATTACTATTACAATCATCAATGCCATTATCATTACTGTTACCATTACCATTACTATTGCGATTATCATTACCATTATCTTTACCATTACAATTATCATTGTCATTACTATTAGCATAAAAATTACCATCGGCATTACTATTACAATTATCATTACCATTACTGTTACCATTAATTACCCTTAATATTACCGTTACCATTACAATTACAATTACCACTACAATTACGATTATCATTAAAATTATCGTTACCATTGCCGTTCCTGTTACTATCGCCATCACCATCGCTATTGTTATCATTATCACTTATGAACAGCTTTCTATTATAAATATTATTATAATTTTTTTTAGACCCGAGAAAGAAATTTACAGGCAATTTTTAAATTTAGAATTATTTAATAAGATTTAAAAGAATTTACACTTTGTCTGTGTTTTTGTAGATTCGAAATTTTTTTTCTTTTTTCGAACATTTCTAAGAGATATTCACAACTTATTCTTCTAGAACTTTTTTAATTTGAGCATAAAGCCACTAACGCGTACGTTAATTAATAAAATTTTATTTCAATTTAATTTGTCAACATTTTCTTTTATTTTGCGGCTTATTTTCCTCTTGTAACTAATTTAAAATTAACCTTAAGGCTACCTTGTTTTAGATCAACCAAGTCAACTAGGTTGTAACTATTATATCTTCTGTCGTAAAAGAGAGTTTCTTCCTTAATAAGTCATTGAGGATACCGTAGATATAGTGTATTTTGTGTATGTCGATTAGACATCTTGGACTTCATTGTCAGTTATGGATTATTTTCAGTAAGACACTATGATCAATTATTCGAATCTTTGATAAAAACTTAATATCTAATCTAATCACGTCAATGGTGTTAATTGGATTAACATAACTTTTTTCACACAATATATAACAATTTTTAATTTATTTTTTACTAGAAAAATCTTTTGTAGATAGATATGCATGAAATAGGATGAAAGCAGTTTGTATGATTTATAACTTAAACTAAAAACAATAAATTTAAGAGTTGAAATATTTCCTTTTCATTAAAATAGATACTGAAAGAACGTTAGTAGAAAATTATATTTAGTATTCACATAAAGATTATAGAACTTATTCGCTATAAAGACGAACATGACTAGAAATCATTTACAATAACTTTCTAAGGAGGTATTGGTGCATACGCTGTGTGGCATTGAAAAACTGCAGACGTGTACACTACAACACAACAGCAGATCCCACATAACGAAATATATTTAAACGCGTACACAGATTGAAAATCTTTACGTAAGATTAGCGCTATTGCATTAAAATAACATTTCGCGCAGCGTGAATAACGTAAGAACTACTAAATCATGAGCCACGAAAGAAGCCAATCAGACGGTTGGCCAAAAGACCAAAGATACTAGAAAACCTCCGTAAAGATTTGTAGACAACGATAAGTTGTTTAACCTACAAAACAATATAGTAAATGTAAGATATAAACAAAACAAAAAAAAAAAAAAAAAAAAAAAAAAAAAAAAAAAAAAAAAAAAAAAGAAAAAAACATTTTTTCAATATGCATTTGCAATTTACGTTTTATTTGCACGCATGCGTACGTGTTGTGCCTGCTGTTTAACATTGCAGCTCATCTTATTACAACAAACAACAGCAGAAACCTTCAGGCGCTGTCAGTTGCAACTTTTAATACTATTTAAGTATGGTTGTGGCGGAGAATGAATAAAAGTACACTACAAGACACTGATCGTCATCTTCATCATTATCATCATCATCATTACCTTTGTTATGACCATCATCATTAGCATCATCATTATCATCATCATTATTGTTATGACCATCATTATTATCATCCTCATCATCATCATCATCATTATTATTATCGCTATCATCCTGTATTTAGGGTTATTTCTTAAGATATATGGATACAGCTAACTGCACACAACGAATATATTTATATTATAGGAAACAGAAGAAGAAGATCGAATGGAATGCAATTTAATACAAATTTAATACAAATTTCCAATTATTGTGGAATAATTTTCGAATTTTATTATTGTCTGATTGTATACGAAATTTCCTGAAAAAGCATTATTTGGAAGCGCGCGTATTTTATACGATTGTTATTACAGATACATTCATTATAGGATTTAAACGAACCTTTAAATGTATAAAATAAGAAATCTTCATACACACACGTATATACAAATTTCCTTTTAAGATCAATTGATTGATTTTATTAAATAAACTTTTTTCTAAGAAAGAAATATTCACGAAAGATTCATAACATAAGCTTATCGGTGTACAGTGTACGATAGCGATCAATATATCGTACGGTGAAGTATATCGAAATCATATTTTGGACACAAAGAACCTTCGAACTTAAATTGGTCTTAAAATTTATACCGTTCGGTTTGGCATTGTCGGTCTAGTAGTATTCTTCAAAACAGTTGAAAATCGATAAAATTGATGATCCATTAATAGTTTAAGGTAGATATAAACATAGTATTTTCTTCATTGTCCTCCTGCGTTTTACTGATCTAGAAACAATCAATAGCTTTTCAATGAATTTTTTAAACTACCGAAAGGATTATAATCCCATTAGTTCACTTGAAAGTGCTGGGGTGGACTGCCGAAAGATGGCTTTTATAAAAAAGCTTTAAAACTCAGTAATTTTCCCTATAAAAAGAAAGACTTACTTATTGCTCAGACAAGTCTGAAGATTGTCTGTCTGTCTATCTGACAGACGTCTGTTCATCTGTCTTATATCGGTCCACCTGCTTGATATATCTGTCCATCGAACTTATGCATGCCCATCTGTCTTATGTCTGCCCATCTGTCTTATGTTTGTCCATCTGTCTGATGACTGTCCGTCTATCTGATATGCGCCCATCTGTTTGATATCTGTTCATCTTTCTGAAGTCTGTCCATCTACCCGATGTCTGTCCATCTATCTGATGTCTTTCCATTTAATTTTTGTTCAATCTACAAGTTCCAACTTTTGAGTTTCTTTAATGAGATTCGATATACAGCCGCGGCTTGGCCCAAGAGGGAACATTATCAAAAATGGATGCCATCAGACCATTTTTATAACCGCTCACCATATAACCAACGAACTGAGACGAGAATTTTCCAATGTCAAAAATTTGGATCGGATGGGATAATTTTGGAACCATCCCCCGTATAGCCTTCCTCACGAAAAGTAAGTCTTTTTTAAAATAAAAACGTCTAATTTTTGGTATTTCATTGGTAAAATTGATCCATAATAATAAGTTGACAATAAAAATTAGATGAAACAAATTTGGACCATGTAAGTCTACTTCTTCAACGACACTACCTAGAAAGTTTAAATAAAACTTAAACGCTTGCTTTTCTTTAGGATCTTTATACACGAAAAGTAAAAAAATAGATCAATATGATCCAAATTTAGAACACTAATTCATAGGCCCCATTACCATTCTGAATCAATTTTCATCATTAAATAAAAAAATGACGACCTTGCTTTGCCATATATTTTAATTTTAGTGCAATCTCCGTAGAATCAAACTTTACGTCAAATGACTACTTTGCTTCAATATTCATTTGAAAGTATTAAAAATTAGCCCATCTTGTCGTATTCATATGGAAGGAGGTTTAAAAACTTACCCCATCCCATCTAAACTTTCCTCATTTATTTAGTATCCTGCTATATTTATTCTTATCATCTTTTTTTTTTTGAGAGTTATTTCGAATGACAAAATTTTGTCAAACAATAACTTTTTCAATATAAGGTCTTAAAAGAAAAACGATTGTAAAAATAGTTCAATTTAATCAATTTTTAATAGAATTAGTCCTCCGTGTCAGTATATGAAATTTTATTAAAACATTGCAAACATTGAAAAATGCGTCTTGTGCTTTGATAAGTACATAGAAGAACATAGAAGCACTGATAGCTGCCATAAAAACTTAATACACTCACTACCCACAAACCCATACAAACGTAAAAGAACAATACTAAAAAAATTCTGTAGTCGAAGTCTTAAAATAAAGAACACAATATCGAGCACAATGTATCCCTTTCCTTAGCAGTCTACAATACATTTTGTGTCTTCATTTGCATATAAATTTTGTAAATAAGAAATAATACTCTATACCTCAAGTGGTGCATATAAAAATATATAAAAATAAAAAAGCCAAAATTTCTAAATAAAGAAAAGAAACAAAAGAGAAAAAGAAAAAGAAAGACAAGCAAGAAGTTGTAGTCGACTTGAGCCACTAGCTTATGCGTGACAGTTGATTGTAAGATGGTTCGTTGGTATATATATTCTACAACGAACGAAGCACTTCGTCGACAAACATAATCATCAATCAATCAATCAATCATATTTCATATAATTTGGCAGCTGAAGTAACTAACTGTACAAACCATAGATTCTATTTATGTCATCTTTCTTATTCATGTTCATGGCTTTTTTTTATAATTAAGAGCGAACGTTTGACCCGATTCAACGAAGCTTCCAAATTATTTTTTAAAAAAATTATCTTTAATTTTAACATCTACTTCAAGGGGTAATTGCACTTTGTATGCATCAAAAATAAAGTCATTTTTTTAATTTATACAAAATAAGTCAAAACGTTATAGTTGGGCAATGTCGGCCGTCAGATATCCTACTCCACTTCGCCTAACACAATTCTTTTTGTGTAATTTCGTGAAAAAAATTCTATAAATTATTCCTTGTTTCCACGGCAAGAAAGAGGCACGCTTTTCCTTGGGAGCCCTTGTAGAGAAGACTGAACTGATGTGGTAAAATGTCTTCGCTGGAACTTGATGTTGTGATGTTGGTCAGAATGCGAATCTTTGACGACCGCTGGTTCGATCCCTGGCAGAGACGAGTTTTTTTTATCAAGTATATATGTGATGTTAGTCAGAATGCGGCTCTTAGACGACCGCTGGTTCGATGCCCGGCAGAGACGAGTTTTTTTTTTTTTTAATAAATAAAATGTTGGACAGAACCGCTGGCTTTAGATGAGAGCGCGTTTGAACCTAAGCGTGGAAGAATTTTTTTTAAATAAATATCTAATGTTGGTCAGAATGCGACTCTTAGACAACCGCTGTTTCGGTCCTCGGCAGGAACGAATTTTTATTTTCAAGTACATATGTGATGTTGGTCAGAATGCGACTCTTAGACAACCGCTGGTTCGATGCCCGGCAGGGACGAGTTTTTTTTTAATAAATATGTAATGATGGACAGAACTGCTGGTTTAAGATGAAAGCGGGTTCGAACCTCAGCGGGGGCGAATCAATTTTTTTTTAAAATAAATATGTGATGTTGGTCAGAATGCGAATCTTAGAAGACCGTTTGCTCAATCCCCGGCCGGGACGAGTTTTTGTTTTTAAACACATATGTAATGTTGGTCATAGACCGACTGTTAGACTATTGCTGAGTTTAGGTAACCGGTGGTTCGATACCCGAAGAAGACGAGGTTTTTGTTTTGCAAATACGTAATGTTGGTCATAATGCGACTGTTAGACTAGTTTTAGATGACAGACCGTTCGATCTTAGGCGGGAATGATATTCTTTTTCTTTTTTAATAAATAATTTGGTCAGAATGGGACTATTAGACTACTTCGATTAGAACATACATACCAAAGAAAGCGTTTAAAAAGTTATTGTGCGTTTGCAGAATTTTAATATTTGAAGTGATGAAATTTTACTTTCTTAAAAATTATCCATTATATAATATAAAATGATATAATGTAAAAACATATATAAAAAAATAAAATTTCTTTTCTATTTTGCTTACAAGTTGCGAAAGTTTTAAATAAAAAATTAAAAATACACCTTCAAAGAGTCGAAAATGATTTTACTATTATACGGTGCGAACAATAAAAGTTATTCCAAGAAAAGACAAGCATATGGCCAAACCTTGTCTGTATTTATGCATTAAACATTAAATATTTATTGCAGTAGTAACACAGGGCCCATCACCATTATAAGGTAAGAATGAAAGACAACACAATAAATTTCATCGATGAAGATGTTGACGGTGAGGGGAAATAAAAGAATGTTTTACACGTTTTTATCGAATCAAATAAATTACATAAATAGTTATTTTTCAAGTTTTTATTATCATCATCCAGAGTCGGGGGTATATTACGTTTCTCTTTCTTCTTGTGCACCTCGAAAACGTTTTCAATTTGTTACGTAATTATCACATATACTCTCAGTATTGCTGATAATAAATATTATGTATAAAACTTTTTATAAATAAACAAACGATAAAAAGAAGGCTGAATTTTCATGTTGTTCAAGAATATAAATATTTCGGTATTGTAAACGGAGTTTCGATCCTATAGAATTAAATTGTTTCTTACCACTAAGGTTAGATGTTACAAGTCCCCCAAAAAACAATTGGCCTTGGCATAGACTACAAATTGTAGTGCGGCAAGCCAGACAGGTATAGTTTTTCAAAGAAATCTGTATCCGGATTCTATTAAGAGTCAGTTCATTTCTTTTATGTTAGTCTATGCATTGTTCCTAAAGCAAGGCGTGTTTTTCGTCTTAATACAGAAAATGTACTAATTGTTCTCGTAATTGTTTTCTATATGACTCAGTTTCGCTGGCTTCTTAACAGCTTTTGCGAAAGATCTAACCTATAGTGTAGGACTTCTGTCACCTCGGAACGTATTTTGGAAGCCTCACTGATAATTATTTAATTAATAGCTTTTATGAGGGTGGAAGTTCTCATTTACAGCGTAAGATTACTAACATCTTGAAACGTGTTTTGGAAAGCTTGGTAAACAATCGCGGCTGATGTTGAAATAACTCGGTTTCGCGGGATTCTTAATAAGTGTTATGGTAGATCTAACCTACAGTGTAAGATTACCGACATCTTCGAACGTTTTTTGGAAAACCCGGTATATAATTGCGGCAGATTTTGAGATAACTGGGTTTCGCTGGCTCTTTAATAGATTTTGCGAAAGATTAAACTTAGATATCTTCAAACATGTTTTGGAAATTTCGTTTCGTTTACCTCTTAATAGCTTTTACTGAAAATGTTATTGTTAGAGTCGTGTAAGGTTTCAAATCGATTTTAGGAAATTTCTGATATTATTGGAGCAGCTGCTAAGCTAACTTACCTCCTTTATCTCATTGCGACTACTTTTGAAATCAAATTCAAATAGTTCAGCAAGCAAACTGGCTAGTAGATAAATTCGGCTAGATCTATTCTAATGTATATGTATACATATATATATATATATATATATATTATATTTCTGATAAATTCTTTTGTACAAACATCAAGATAGCTCCTTACCTCAACGATCGTTGAAAAAGTAGACAACCCATCTGTTAACTAGCATTTGCCACTTAAACGTTAATTGCAATTAAAAAGCTACAATCCTGGTAAACAAATTATACATATTATACGTCGTTTTGGGAATAAAAGGAAGAAGAAGGATACCCTAGTATTGTGCATATAATGAATCATATATTCTTTTTTCTTATTATATAGATTTTCTTCCCATTAAACAGATCTTGATATTTGCTACAAATTATACGAAAGTTGAAAAAAATAATAGTCCCTCAAAGGATATTGTATCCATTGGGGAACTACTACACGGTGTGAGAATCTATATAAACTTAGAAAATTCATTAAAATAATTAAAATAATAAAAATTAATTAATTTCTGAATACAATATCCAGTATGTGATGCCTTTTCAATCTTATTATCTCGTTAATTAACCTAGAAAAGTTATTATCAAGGTATTTACATGATTGCTTAGTCTGTCAAGGTATTTTTGAAGGGAGGAGTTAAATGAAATTTTCAAGAAACGAAAAAAGTCCAGATCATTAGAAATAATTTTATTGATAACGAATCACATTATAAAGAAGAGATTTAAGAAAGAAAAAAGATTTAATTGATCAAAGAATTAAAAAAAGATCAAATATGGAAGCAAAAAGAAATCAAATATATATATAGACACGCGGTATTTTCATGGGAAAGCTTCGTAGACAGATCGGAAGTGAATGTGAACGAAAGATCGCCACAACTTTTTACATTTCTCTTAATAATAGAATAGAATTGAAACGTAAATCTTTAATTTATAAATGTTCTTTAAAGGAATTTACAAGAGTGTGGCGAAAACGAGTAGAATCATATCCCTTTACCATGCCCCAAATTACCAAAAAAAATATTTAGTCTCGCTCGTATTCAAAATGAATATAATTTTTAAATTTGTAATCTTATTCACCATAAATTCAATAATAATCGTAACTAATATCGAATATCAACTGGTCGCATACTTCCCCTTTATTCTCTAAGAATTGCTTTTAATAATTTTTTAAAGATTTCCATCGTGACTTTTCTTACTTGCACGAGAGTTCATACAAACATTGAATCGAGAAGTAAGTAACAAATAAATCTAAGAGTAACACGTCAATAAATAACGAAAAAGAGTAATTTGTTATTATTGCTGATGTTTTACTCGAAATATTGCAACAAATTAAACGTCTCTGATTTTCCTTTTTCTGCCCTTTTCCGCACATCTAAATGTCGACAATTTTCTGAGTACTTCAAAAAAAAAAAAAAAAAAATGAAAAAAAAAAAAACGAAAAAAATAATGTAAAAGTCTGAATGCACTTTTAGATATACTTATAAAAACTATATGTGTAATTAAGTGAAAAAATTTTGAAAAACGTGCAAAAAGTTCTTAACCATATTATAGCTTGGTACGCATGCACAGGTCTGCTTTTTCGCATGTAGTTATTATGGTCATTACTAATAAAT
>KK351267.1:238197-262780 GCA_000671755.1 Glossina brevipalpis | reverse complement strand
CCGCTTTTTGCCTAATACGGTCTAAAGCGTTATTTACCTTACCTTTGTTGTCGCCTACAACTGTTACCATCCCACGAGATTTGTCTATATCAACCCGGACATTGAAATCCGATTGCAAACCTTGAATAGTAGAACCAGCTCGCCCAATAATGCGGCCAAAAGATTCCGGGCGTACATAGAGAGATTCCTTAAAATGAAAACGTCGACCGTAAGCGTTGTATCCACCTCTATCTTTTTCCATACGGCGGTGTTTCTCATGCTCGCCTGACCGTCTACTAGTGTCATGCGAATGATTTTGGAAGCCACTCACTTGAGGTTTCTCGTCATATTCCCCATCGTCTTCCCAATCAGACATCGCTAAACTTTATAAATTAATACAATTTTTTTTATTTTTCAATTTCGGCTTCAGCTTTTTCAATTTTTTCGAAGTAACTTTTCCAGCTTAACTTCTCTTAACACTTCTTTTTCTACTTCTTGACTGTTCTAGAGACTAGCAGCATACCAGTAGAAATCTAGTGTTACCACTGTTATGAATTCAGTATAATAAAAACACACGTAATGCTATGCATATAATAGTGTTTCCAATTGTTCGAAAATTGCTTAAAGACAGCAGAATATAATGAAAACCAAAGTTTCCGATTTCCAAATTTTTTTGCACTTTTGTTGTACTGAATATTTACGAATTAATTGATAAAATTTTTCCAACGAAAATGTCATTAATTCATTTTCTTAGAACCATTTCGATCATTTAAAGAAACTTAAATTTTTAACCCGTAGACCTTGTGTATATGTTGTTTCGTAATCTTTTTCTATTTTTCACATCAAAACAGAAAGACCAAATTGAAACCAAGAAGTCTGCAAAACAAATGAAATCACCAAAAGTATAGAAGAAAAGGAGGATACACCTTTACCGGATGGAGAAGTAAGTTTTCAAAAATAGAAAAAAAAAACAACATTTAAGAAGCGCTATGAAAAGTGAATTTTTTATATCTATGATATTCGTCTTAATTTGTTCTTAAAAATGACATGACGAAAAGGGTACGTCTTAGAATATCCAAAAAAAGAATTTTTTTTTATTTTTCTTATTTTTTTAAATTAAAAACATAATGCTCCAGAATATTGTTTTTTATTATAGAAACAAAAAATTTGCTGAAGATATCTTTAGAAAAAAAAAAAAAGCTTTCTAGTGGGTCACTTTATACCTCTAGTGTAATGGAAGGAATGAAAGACATAAACATTTAGATAATCTAAGAGCAAAGATAAGCACGAAGAAAGTTTTATTAAGATGAAGGTCTCTATCATAAAATTGTAACAAAAAAATGTTCCATATTTTCTTAATTGCTGAAATGTCTGCGCTATCAGTTTAATAGGGTTTGCTATTGAAAAGTAATTGACTAAGGATTCAAATGAACATTTTTATTGTCAGCTGTATGTTTCTTCTCAACATTTGTTGTTTATCTTCATCTATTCACCATTTACTTATTTACTATGGTGAGTATTTTCGATAAGCCTTATAGAGAAGGTTCATAATATTTTTTAAAAATATTTTTAAAGTACCTGTCAGGAGAGGCTCTTAGACTGTATATATATATTATTATCTCCTCATAAATAAGTGAAATGAATGAATAATATACAAGCTTTTCTTATATCAATTAAAATCCATAAGAACCAGAGAAGGATTTACTGAAGCCAAACACCATATTAACCACATTAGTAAATTATTGACCCTTTTAGCGCCATCTATGAACAGTTTACTGAATTAGAATCATTTTAAAAATGATTTTCTGCTGCCCGACAATTTATGCTATTATGTCCTATTAGTAGTAGAGTACTCTCAAAATCTCTTTATAGATTATAACTTATGCATACGAAATTAGAGATCATTTTCTCGAGTTTATTTACGAGAGCAAACACTTGAATTACTACTAAAGGAAAGAAAAAAAAAGCAAAAAAGAAGATTTATTGAAATAAATTTTCTATAAATATTTGTAAATTTATTGAAATATTAAAAATACAATTTTATTTATATTTTAATTTTTTGAACACACTAAACAGCAGCTCTTTGGCCATATTTTTGTTGCAGATAAAATAATTTTTCTTTCTAAAAGCAAAAAAAAATACTAATATTCTTGAGATATTAGTCAATATCCATGGAATCTAGTTCTGTGACCTTTTGAAAACAATGCCATTAACTTCAGGTAAAAATTTTATTGTTATTGAAAAGAAACGTCCAACAAATAGCTACAAAATCAATTGAAATCATAGTAAAGCAATCAAAACAAAATTATCGTACCCTCCTTACTAGAGAATGCCAATTCCAAACTATGAGTTGAAGAAAAATCTAATTAAAGTTTTAAGTAGAGTGACGTCGCGTCACTTGATAAATGCCCTTTCAACCACATAAATACAAATACAAATTCATATACAAATCATTCATGATTATTTAAGGGAATCACTTAAGAAGTTAAAGAAAAAAAAAAACAAAAAAATTACTTCTCATTAGAATGTTGAAAATCCAGTACTGATTAATAGCAGCATTTTAACTTTTTAATAGTGAAATTTTGACACTTTTTACTGGATGCATGTATACATGGAAAGTTTTGCTACACGTATGCTCTTTGTTGTATAAAAAAAGTTGAAATTTCATTCTAGACAAAGAACAAAAAAAAAAAATATGAAATGATTTTTCCAATTGCCTACATTCATTAGCTCAACAACGCGCGACAGTGCGAATGTAAATTTACTACGATTCTTGGTAATTGGGCGGCTTTAAGTAGTCTGACTGCTAATATATATATTGTTACGAAAATTTGGGCCTTTCCGTACTTTTACGTTTAAGGCTCAGTTCGTATCTCTGAATCGCGAAAAGCTTGGATTTTGGTTATGTACAATTTTCTTTATTTACGAAGTAATATTTACAAACACAATTATTTTACAATTTATTACAAAGTAATTATTGCTTCAACAATTGGTTACTTGTCTAATATTTTTAATCGACTCTGGTGTTCTAAGCAAAATGCTCTGCTTATAAACCCTTCGAATATCACAAACTCTGCATACGTCCTGCTTTTAACCTGAATTCGTAGTTTCCTTAATCCCTTTCATGTCAGGTTCCTCGGAAATTTTTTGCTAATCTTGCTTTTATTACCATCTGTTAATATGTCCTTTTATGACCGTCGTAGAATATTATATTCAAAGGAATTTCCACCCCTTAGATTTATCAAATTTGTTATAGTTGCCTTTTACTAGTTTGTGATTTTCGTAACAATATGTATGAGGAATTGAAATGGAGTGAGGAATTCACTTTTGTGTACTTATATATAACACATATAAAGGTAGGTGATTATCCGCGAAATTCAAGCCAGATTCTTGGACAGGTAGCTTCAATAGAAGCAAAATATTCTTCATTATTGGATCCACATCTATTGCATCAAAAATTCTTATAAAGAACTTTTTTTACTATGTATTCATTTAAACATATTGCAATTAACTTCATTTTGTTCAAATTATAATTTTTATAAATTGTTTACCAAGTTATTTTCCTAGCTAAATATTCTCAGTTCTATTTCTTATCAAATCTTTATCCTTTTCTGGCTTAGGACATAAATATGAAAACGAAATGAATAGAGAAAATTTCTAAAATCACATAGAAAAATTAACTAAACACTTGATTGTTGGTTGGTGTTTATGAATAAACTTAAAAAATTTCAATACACCGCACACACACATACAAATGCCTAAATATTGTTTATGCGCTCACTGTATTGATGTGTGTGAAATACGCTTAAAATTTTTCAGATTTTATCTGTTAATGTATAATTATTGATTAAAATAAAAATTATTTTATATGCAATTGTCTGCTTTGTAATTTGAATAAGGATTAAACAACAACAAGAAAAAAGTAGAAATCGTATTTAAAAAAAAAAAGAAAAAAAAGTCCATCATCATAAGTATGATAGCACAATATTAATAATAGAAAATAAAAAACATCGAAATAAATTAGCGAGTAATGACAGACAGAAGGACAGACAGACAGCCAGACAGGCAAACAGACTATAAGTTAAATGCAATAAAAACTGAAAATGAACTTTGAAATGAAAGTTTAACAAGGCGCACTGACAGACAGACAGACAGAATAGGTGAAGAGGTAGTCAGTCGACTAAACAAACGGCCGATAAAATGGATCAGGCATTAAAGCTCAGATTGTTAATTGGTTCAGGTAGTAGATTGAAAAAGTGAAAATATAAAAATAACTAAAAGTTTAATGTAGTCTTGTTAGTGTTGCAATTGTTGTTGTTGTTCTTATATTTTTATTGCATTTTTAAAAAGCTACGCTGAACTCTGTTTCAGAGTTTAAAGATTTCTGTTCTGTAATTGCTGAGCTAAGCATCAAAACAAATTGCCTTAATCTACTTTCAAGCTGTCGCCGTCGCTGTTGCTACTGCTGTTGCAGCAATGACCGGGTTTAATACTAACTATACTACGCTAAGAATGGCGTAGCAGCGAATCTGGCGCCAAAACTCATATATTCTCAATATTTTAAACGATAACTGCTTAGACAGTTTTTTTTTTCGTTTTGTTTTTGTTTTGATTCCAACGGAAATATGACGAAAACATTATTGGAAAAAAAGAAAGAAAAAACAAAAAAAAAAAAAGAAAATAAAACATTTCATAAAAGAAATAGCAACAGAGTATTTTTAATTTGTAACAAACAACTTTTAAATGATAAGCTATACAAAAAGGCACATGTATTGTATGGGTGTATGTATATATATGTTGTTGCTGCTTTTCGCTTGTGTGTTTTACTTTCTTATCAATTTCAAATTAAGCGCACTTGCACTTTTCATAATGCATTGAAAGATGTCTTGATTGTCATCGACCGTGCGACGTTGTTTGCAAATTTGATGTATCTATGTATACACATATATATATTTGGTGTTTATATGCACAATATGTATATACATATATATATATATATATATATATGTACATTTATATATGATGTATCCATCCACATATAAAAATGTAAATATTTATGTCTGATGCTTTTTTTCTTTAAACAAAAATTTTTATTTATTGACTTTTTTCTTGAAATATTTTTCTCTCTTCAGCTAAAATATTGACACAGCTGCTTAACCAACAAATAATATATGGCTCGTTGGCTCGGAAATATACGGCTATGTGTACGACGTTTGTTTCCATCTTAATACATATATTTATGCACATACCTATCATTTTGTATTGTAGTGGTCAACTCACTAAGTAAATATACCGCAAAAACTTGATTAAATTTTTAACGCTTAACCAAAAATAAATAAAATATATATTTTTTTCTTTTTGATGTGTAATCACGCCTTTGTTTGCCAGTATGGTACATACATCCGCACTTACAAGCAAATATTTTTAGTTAAAGTTATTATAGGATCCACACAGAAGAGCTTATTTTTCACGGCGTTCACGGCCCGTACTTGCGGTTTTAAAGTAAATATTTTTTTTTAATATCATTACTTATTATCTGAATGTTGAGAGTATAATATATTATTGTCTCACTGTTACATAGTATCGTCTAAAAATGTCTGAAAATTTTCTCCTTTTTTTTCTTATCAAAACAGTTGCTATAGAAATAAAGAGAGAGGGAGAGAGTTAGGGGGTGAGAGAGTTAGGGAGGGCGGAGAGAGGGAGAGTGTGAGAGAGAGAAGGAGAGAGGGAGAGAGAGAGAGAGGGATAGAAATAAAAAAAAGAAAAATGAAAAGGAATCAAAAATCGATATATTTCTGTTCTGATTTCGATCGAGATTTAACTAAAAACACAATCGACCATTATTATAGACCTACAGACTTATTCAGCTAAATGTTCGGTTGCCCATTTCGGATTCGGAATCGGACTGTTGCACATTTAAATATGATTTCGTTTAACGATTCGATCAATATTTTCTGCATCCTTTCTTTGACTATTTGTTGACCATTTTCACTCGATCCAAGATTCAACTCTAAATATCATATCCCTTTTATAGTCAATAATAAAATCAATGTTTCAATTCGAATTCTGTATACTTTCATTAATAGAAAGCCTTCCTTAAGTACAACTAATAAAAGATTAATTTTAAAATTCATCTTTCATTGTATTATTATTTTAAGTGCCATGTTAAAAAACTGTAAATAGGAGATCGTTTACCTTACTCTTTCAGGTGCAGAAATGATTTCTGTCAGATTGGAAAGATTTACAGAGAATTTTTGTCTTAACTCGAATTTTTCCACATTCCATTAATGTGTTAGGCTCTCTCACTAGGGTTTTAGTCATCTTAATTAGATATAAATATAAATGCGTAAATCTTTTCTTTTCTTTTTTGTTTTTGTTGTAAATTTTTAAAATTTCTCCTCAACCCCAGTGATTTTTATTATATATCCTCTCAACTTGCAAATGCTTATTAAGAATATTTTAATAGTAAAAGAATATAAATTTTTAAATATTTAATTTTCTATTTATATATGTATTGTTATACTTTAATGGATAAATAAATCTGGCTCGAATATCGATTAGATTAATGTAGAAATGAATTATGAGTGAAAGCCATTTCGATCCAAAATTATCCCAAACCGAAGAATTTCAAAATCAGTTGAAATTTTAAAATCGTTGAGAAATTAAGTAAATTTCTCGCTGTCAACGTGGCTAATTTCGTATAATAAAATGCATAAAGTCCGTGTCACTGTTGTGTAATCACGCAAAAATGGCTTTGAGAGAGAAAAGAAAATTCATTTCATTAAAAACAAATTAGTTTTAATAAGCACTGTATAGAATTCTTGTTAAATTAATTTTCTCAATCAATTTGCAACACTTACCCACCACATGTTTTGCGCACTCTCACTCTCACTCTCTCTTTCTCTCCTCCTCTCTTCCTCTGTTTGTCTGTCGATTGTTGATGTCTGTCCGTTCGCCTTACTGTTGTTGTTGAGTTTCACTAATTGATTTAGATTTACGATAATTTTATTTTATCTTTTATTATAATGTCCGTCCGTCCATCCGAATGTTAGTGGCACTTGCAGCTTCACAATTAATAGAATATAAGGAACGAATTTCTTTTTGGTTCTTCTACACATTTTCTGTATTGAGAATTAATTTGAGTTTGTGCTAACACTTGCTTGCTTCCCGTCTAATTTAAGTGATTTTTTTTTTTGTACCATTTTGCAGTTAATTTGTTTTCTGGTTAAGCAATCTTTTCTCGTCATCGATTTTATTTATTAAGTTTAACAACTAAAATATAATGCATCTTTACTTTGCTTTATAGAAACAGTTAATTTGAAATGCACACCTGTTCAAACTCAGACAGGTAGGTGTTATTATTGTTGTTATTAGGCACCGGTGTGTGATTTGTTAATTGCAAATTAAATAATGTTTTGTTTTTCTTCTCTTTTTTTTTTTGGTTTAAAAATTTGTGTTATTGTAACGTTAACCTTAAAACGAAAAAATATTAAAAATCGAAAATTAAATAAATAAATAAAAAAAGAAATAAAGAAAAACAGCGAAATTTAAAAAATAAAATAACAAACGGTAAACTGGTAAAACAGCTATATATCATATACCTTGAATTTTGAACTATCTAGCGCTTCTACCAACTAACAAATAGTTCACCACAAAGAGTTGAGATCAAAAGATCAAAACTCATATATTTGTTTTTGTTATTTATGCTCTTTCGGTTAAACTTAAAACTTTTCTGTCTAACTATTATATCAAATGCCCTTCGCTTTGCTTGGTCAGTCAATACTATCGATGTCGGTCAAGTGACATTGACTGGTTTATATCGAATTCTATTTATATTGTATTTGATTTACATCTTTGTTTCCGCCGTTTGTTTTTTTTTTTGTTTTTGGACATTTGGCACTTTATTGTAAAAAACTGGCTTACATTTACTATTCAAAATATTGTCTGTCGCTGGCCACTACTTTCTTTTAGTTTTAGATAAAATATGAATTCGGTAAGAGGAAAGACTCTATTGGCGCTTTGGAGCGCTGCGCAAAAAAAGACATAATTTTTCGATATCGCGCGCGCTTTATAAGAATGGAAGCCACGTTCGACCAGATAATAATTAGTAATCGATTGTAATTAGTGTTAATCTCGAAAGGTATAATGTCCGCTGATAATAGCGGTGAAGGGTAGTATATTCCAACTGGGTGCCACTAAAGTTTCATAGGCGTTTAGTTTGCTATATGAAGTTGAATTTCGCGTTATGATGAAAACTCCCGATATCTTGACGTTTGGCATATTGCGCTGGTTCTGTATCCCTGCATCTACATCACTTATTATGAGTACCGTTTCTCGACCCTGGTTCTATTAAAAGAAACCATAATATCCCAATCAGAATATCTTGACGTAACAATTGTTTATCGCTCGTAAGGATTTAGTAGGACCACATCTTTCGAATTAATCAGCAAAAACAAAGTTTCCCTCAAGGAACGAGAATCGGGCTCATAAACTGATATTTTCAATTTAAAATAAATTTACAATCCAATTTTGATGGGGTTATATTGGCAAATGCCCTTCAATGAATGGACTGGTCTGTATGACTGACTTTCTGTCTACATTTGTTTATTTCCACCACCATTTCTAGTGGGAAACGTCGGAGACAAAGTTGTATACCTATTATATACTGTTAGTAAAATATTGTTCCAATGTTTATAACACATTTTTTATAGTCTTATTACGATCAATTTTTTATACCTTAATTAAGAAATTGTTCTAAGAAAATATAGAAAGAGTTTTATCTTTTTATCGCTATTTTTGCAAATTTGAGAATTTGAGAAATAGCCAGACAGATGTACAGGATTACAAATATAGATTATAGATTGTCAGGTAAACACATTTCTTATGACTCTTATAAGTCATTATATATTATATAGTATAGCTCATAGATCGCTAGATATTTCTTAGGGCTCTTATAAGAGATACTGTATTGTATAGTGTACTTCATAGCTCGGTTATGGGTACGAAATATATATATGTTAATATATATGTACATTTACTTTTTTTTTTTTATTAGAAAGTTTGTTTTTGTTTTTGAGTATTAATGACGTGAGATTCCTTTACTTAGGATTATAGGCGTGTACTCTTAAGTAAAAAACAAAAAAATATTAATAATTATGTTTATAGTTATGTAGATAAAAATGGGCTCTATTGCAAGCAAACGGTTTAAACCTCAAATAATAATTTTAGGTTAACTTAATGCAAAGTATTTAATTTTGCTTAGTTGCCAAAGACGACTGACTGTACGAGCTTAATTAGTAGCATAACAAGAAAATGTATGCAAGCACACGTACATTAAAAAAACCTTTACTTATAAGCTCAAAACTACTAAATGCGCGTCTAATTTTTTGAACTTTGTCATGAAAGTTTTATTGTATAATATTTCATAATAATAATAAAAAAATGTATTTGCAAAATTTTAAAGGTATAATATAACCCTGTGAAGTCCTTAGCATAGCTTTTTAAATTAATTTGAGAGACCTTCATAAATAAAAGTATGAAATATATAATTGGATTTGAAAACCTGATGTGACAGAAGTAGAAAAACCCATATATATAGTTTAGTTTGCTAAATACAATGAGTATCTATATGAAAATATCTGTCACAGTAGTAAAGGGCAAAACAAAAAAAAAATAGGTTTGAAAGTATATCTGAAGAATACTACAAATTAGCGTCTTAAGCTTTTAGTGTGACGAAATTAAAAAAGGTTTTTCATTCATTCATTCATTTATGAGGAATTGTACGTTTAGGCATACAAAACCACTAAGCTCTTCGAAATTTGATGTATATTTTTTTTAAAGCCTTCGTTCAATCCCAATGTTTACTGACTTAGTAACAAAAAATATTCCATTTTTTTTTTTATTTCAAATAAATTTATTAAGAGTTATACTCGTGAACTAACGGAGTTAGGGGAGGTCCCAAAAACCATGCATCAATAATAGAATTTTCCAAATTTTTAAATGACAATTTTATAAAATATGGTTGAAATATTACTCTTTTAAACTCTTACAAATACAGGGGAACCCTTACCGCTGAGGAGGCAAATGAAATGATTTAATGTTAATTTTATATCTAAATATCTACATTAAACAATCTTTACGTAGAGATTTCCGTGCCTTGGTCGTCGGGTTTTATATAAAGCTGCAGAAGAAATATTCTTACATAAATCCAAGTTTAATTTAATTTTAGGGGGGAAAAAAAACAAAGGAAAAAAAACTCATTCGAGGACAAAATAAAGTAAAAGTCTTTGTTTTTATTACACTCACATACGTTTATACTTATAAGGTATTGAATAAGCAATCACAGTACACGGGCTTTTCTGCTAAACTTATAAATTAAAAAAAAAAAAAAAAAAAAATCATGAAACTCAGTGCGTAGTCGTGATTCAAATCTTTCTTTTTTTCTTTTTATTTAAATAAAATAATAGTTCATTTATAAGATAACATAAGAAAATACTTTAAATTTTGTTAGATATTCGATTCGTAAACATGTGTTTGCGCTCTAACAATTCAATTCGTTTAAGCTATATATCAAACGAAACGAAACAATGCCAACACACAAAACACAAATGTACATAAATAGTGTGTGTGCTAAAGGTGAAGAAATATCAATCAAAAGTATTGGCCTTAAAGTTAAAACAATGTGTATAACACAAACCGTTTATGAATATATGCACATTATATGAATACATACACACACACACACACATCTATACAGACAATCGATCTTTTCATTCATTCATTCATTCTTTCATTCATTCACTCAACCATCTTGTCATCTAAACACAATCAATCGCTTGTTTGGTAAAAAACCTCCAAATTTGAAAACGAAACCGAAATACAAATATCTTCGAAGACTTTAAAACAATACACTCACTCACTCACTACTCTGTACTGACAAATTGATGGCAAACTTTATCAGCAATAACAGTTTTATTATTTATTTTATTTTAGTTATTTAAATAACTTTAACTTTAACTTTAACTTATGTGTCTTTTTTTTCTTTTCTAGATTCAACTCAGTCTAGTCTAGTCTCACTCTGTATGAAATCATAGAAGAAAAAATGAAAAAAAAAAATGAAAATAAATTAAAAAAAAAAAAATGTCTGCTTAACATCTTACTCAAGTATTCACAGCACGTTCGTCTTAAGAATAAAAATAAAATAAAATAAAATAAAAAAAATTTATATAATGCGCACACACATTTACACTTAACTTCTATGCATATGGAAATACACCATTCGTTCAAAGTAGGGTTTCTGGCGATTGGTTGGATTATTGCCTGCGAACGCTTTATGTTCTGTTAGTAGTTGCTGCTGGTCGCGACCCGTTCTCCTCTCTTTAGCCATTGTTATTGAAAATTATTTACTTCTAATAATAAAATCTTTCGCCCATTTTGTTTAAACGATTGCCAATAGAAATTTTTTTTCTTTATGTACGTCCCTCTCTACGTGTTCATATATGTATATATGTATAGTTATGTATATATGTATGTATATATATGCATGTATATATGTATACACGTATGTATGTATGTATGTGTGCATGTGTTTATGTACATATATATGTATGAAATGCATAATTTTTAGTTGCTATCAATGACGGATTTTCTGACGAATTGTTGACAAATGTGATCATTTGCATACGATTAACGTTATGATAGAGCAATGAAAGTTTTATAGATGATATTTCATTAAAATATTACTAAGAAATAAATGAATTAATAAACAAATAAATAAATAAATAAGCGATAAGCAATCCAATCTGGGGTCGATTCTATGGCAATAGTTAAGCCTGAAAGTAACTTAAACACGTACAAAGCTTACCCACAATCATCTGAAGAAGAATTTCTCTAGAAGTTTCGCTACGGTGCGATACGTTGCCTACGATTTTTCTTTTTTTTTTTTTTTCTTAAATTTTATCATCTGTGATGGTAGGTAGGCTTAATAACATTTCACTTGCAACCCGTAAGAATGGCTATAAGGGTGGGGCCACAGTATCATCTGGGTTTAGTTCACGAGAAAACTTGATTGTCGCTTTCTTATTTGAATCCATGGTTGTCAATGATTGACAATTTGTATCGAGAAGTAAATTCATATCAGTCCTTTATATATTGCTACAAAAACCATAAACTCGCAAAATAAGTCTGTAGCAAATTTGCCGAAACCTTTGAAAGGGAAAATTTTGTTCCTATGCTTTACCTATCTTAGTCATAAAAAAAGAGCATTTGCAGCTGAATAATGAACGCAAAAACTGATGAGAATTCCCGTGAAATTTTATGAGGTAAAGGGATTAACGAAACTATGCCGGGCAATCCAGCAATGAAGGTTTAGCAAGCATTGCAGATTGGGACGGAGTATTTAGAAATGTTCGTAATATTTATACGCAAAGGATTTTGCTTAAGAGAAGTTTCTTGTACGCGTTCCTTTAAATAATTAAAAAAACCATTTAGTCTGTAAATGAAATCTACACATTTCACGATCTAACGATACAGACTTTGTCTGAAGTAAAATACTAAAAGACAGTTTTGTAACAATATGATTGTTTTTCTCTTTTTTGTTTGTTGATTGTTCGCATAAAATCTTCCGAACACAAAATACATATCGCGTAGCACATTCGAAGGGCAATCAAAGTAAAAAATATTGTAATATAATACAATTAATGGGTATAAGACCAACCTAATCTCTCATTAAGAACGGAAATTTCAAATTCCAAAATGTTATGAAAAATTAACAAAACCCTGAAAGATGATTTTCGATGGTTTGTCTGTTAATCTCATAAAAGGACCTGAAGAATTATGAAAAAGGGATTGATAACAACATTTTAAGAAAGAATCAAAAGATCATTAAAGAATATCATGAACACAAATATTTTGAAAATATGATATCTTTGTTAATTATTTGGACACAATCATCAAATAACAATTAAAGGGAAACACTTTAAGTTACAAAAAGTCTTATCGTACGCATTAAACGCAAATTGTGTAGATAGGTCAACATCCAATAAAATATATGTAATATGTAAACAACAGGTAACGGCGAAGTAGCACGCAGCAGCGTACAAATTTGTTTAAATATTTAATGCCTAATAATTTGCAAGAAAATCGAGCAAATAAATAAATTTTAGCAAAAGCTCTCATCAAAATTTTAATGGAAAAATTTCTAATCGTCGCTGTTAAATCGCATTTTACGTAAGGTGAATAAATCTAAAAAGCAAATCATATATCAAAAGTTATTATATTAAATGAAAAAACTACAGAAACTTACTCTTGTTTGTGGCGGTAAAGAAAACAGTTTACTTCTATCTCCTAATATCCTTTCTGCTTGGGAGGTTCGCATCGTTATTGCCAATAGTTGGTTCTTTATGCAAAGTTGCCCGCAAGAAGAAATGAACTGAGAAATGCACGATTCATCGTTCTTTTTTTTGCTGCATTCAATTAAATTATTTATTCGTATTTTTACATTTTTTAAAAGTTCTTTTTTGTTCTTCCTTTATAATTAATATTTTAATAAATCTAGAATTATCTGTTTGTGGTTTTCTTCAGGTTTTTCTTGCTTGATTGTTTACTTCTTCTTCTTATTTTTTACATTTGTTTACATATATTGCGTAAATTCACATACCGATGATAACACAAACCTTGGACATGAAATTAAAAAAAAAACTCATTTTGATACGCATTAACGATAACGAAATTTACTGTCGTCACGCGTGCGTTCTGCGTGAGTGTTAACTATTTTTTATTTTTTTTTTATCATAATTTAGTAAAATTTTAACTCGCATTACTTAAACAATCTGCTCTTAATCAAAAGCGACCGGATCCAAATTTCATATAAATTTTTTTTAGAATGAGTTTTACTTATTTGGATTTTTCACGGATGGTAGAAACATTTAGCGAAAAAAGCAATGTTTTCTTTTTAAGAAAATTTGTCTAAATTAATTATCATCGCATTTAATGCAACCGCACTAATGCTTCAACCAATTTTTTTTCTTTATTGCAGTATGAATTTCAAGCCATTTAGCTAATTTTCTTGTGTGAACTTATACTTTCAATTTCGGAAATACAAGAAACGAATTTTTTAAGCTTTTCACTAAAAGTTCTTAGAAAGTGATTGAATAGTCCAAAATCGGTCGGACAATGACGTGTTTTCTAATCAAAATCTCAATATTATGAATAGAATTAAGAGATATGGCCCCCGTTTTAGTCACACCGTTTAGCCCTTAGACTTGGAATTTCGAGGACTTTGTTTATTGATGATATCGACAAGAAAAAATGAACACAAATCCTGCGGGCTATGGTCGCCGCCAAAGCAACTCGCTCGCTTGTTGCTTTCTACATTTCATAGAGAGAAATTCATTAAACTTTCGATCGAAAGTCCGTTAAGCTCTGTTATGTGTACTCCTTTCTAAGTTCAATAGTTTTCGGAATGCTTTATGTTACAACAAAACAAAGTAGAAGGTATAAGAGATTGAAATTTTCTAATTAAAATCTTAAGTAAGTTTCGCATTTGTATATAGACTTTATGTCCGTTTCTATAGCTTAAAGATAATCGTATGTTACTTGTGAGAAATACATTAAAAAAAAAACAAGTTAAGGTTGAAAATTGCCTCGTATGTTATCGAAAAAAAAAGAATGTTTCAGGTGTTTGGCTGAACAAAGCTTTTCTAGTTGCGTTTTACTTTTAGATAATTTTAATTAGTTTGAAATTTGTTCTCCTATCAAAAGCGCTATCTATCTTTTGTGTTCAATCGAAAGATACGAAACAACTTAATTTAAAAACATCATTTCATCTTGGCAATGTAATCAATCAATAACAATAACAAGAGCTCAATCAAGCGTGTAAACAACATAATAAAGAAATTAAGAAAAAAAAAATTCAAAATAAAAAAAGAGGAAAAAGAATAAACAAAATTAAGAAAAAATATATTCAACTCGAGCATATAAATCAGAAATTAAAACGACTGAAATTAATATGAAATGGAAGGAAAAATATTGTAACTCTTTTATGTACAAACAAAAGCCCACATGACCGATCGACCGGCCGAACGAGCATATTATGCGAGATAAATAGAAATATGTGGACACAGATGATTGGGCGACCACACCCTTCACTGTCCCGTTTGTTTGCACAAAGTTGACCTAAACTCATGGCTGACTTCATTATGACACAAAAAAAAAAGAGGAAAAAAGACGGCGACCAGACCAATGAAATGAATGAATAAGTGAACGATTCAATGTTATTTAAACACACCATTGAGTTCTTTCAAGATATGACGACAATAACGCACCTTAAACGCCCACGTGCCATATGTTAAACGTTCAATTGAACGTCTAGGATTTAAAAAAAAATTTTTTTTTTATATTCTTGTTGGCGATCATTGAATTGTTTATGGCTGCTAAAGTTAATAAGAATTTATTTCTGTATAAGGAAAACCTACATTTTCAAGTAGAACATAATATAAAAAGAACTTAACGGGGCTAAAAGACCACAAAAAAAAAACTACAGCATGACAAAGTGACAACTGCGCAAATTGATGGCCAAACCGTCACTTGGTCATGATTTGATTTTTTGCACTGGCAATGTTACACAATATGAAACAAAAAATGTTCTCGAACATTATTATACACAATACAGCTTATGGCATGTAAATGGACATATATATAAATATATATATACACATGTGTGTGCGTATATATATAGAAACAAACACATGCACACGGATATGCATACATAGAAACATGCATATATTACAAATAAACGATATGTGTGCGGTGCGTTATGTGATCTTTTTTTTATATATGCATGCATATGCACACACACACACACACACAGATGATACATACATATACATAATATATATATATATATATATATATATGCGCATGTATATATAATGTGTGTGTGTGTGCGCTCTTCTGTTTCTTTGCTTCAGTATGCGTGTATAGCGATTGTTTGTTGACTGCGCCCTTCTTTTTTGTTCTTTTATTGTTCATGTCAACGCCCTTTTTATGTTTGCTTCGCTGCTTTTTTTTTTTTTTTTGTTTTAATTTCAACTAGTGTTGTTATTATTGTTTTTTCTTCTTTTCTTCTTGGTTGGGACTTGATTAAATTTCATAGTCATTGACTGTTTTGTACGTTATTGACAATTAGCATTTTTTGACACACAAACACGAACATACACACTTATTCATTCACTCATTCACTCACATTTGCCTTGAATTGATTTCTTTTTTGTATTATTGTATTGCAATAGTGTGGTGTATTTTTTTTCTGTTGCTGTGCTTTTGAAGTGTTTCTATTTTATTTTTTTTTGTCTTATTTTTTCATAATTTCTGTCCATGTTTGTGTTTGGTGACATACTTTTACTTCTCTATAAAAGCGTTTTAGATTTGCATTCATCTCAGTCATTCACATGTGTCTACATACATACATACATACGTACATACATACATACATACATACATACATACATACATACATACATACAAACATACATACATACATACATACACACATGTAATCAGTCCATGAGTCAATCAGTTAATCATTATCAAGATGACATAGACAACTATTGTAAAGAAAAATCCGCTTTATTCGATACAAACTTGTAACCGAATGTCAACAAGACAAAGATCATATGTATGTATAGAGCTTGAGTTCTTCTATTTTGTTGTAATCTTTTTTTGAATGCAGTTAAGTTGTGTGTGTGTTAAATTAGAAGATTTGGTAAGAGAAAATTACAAATCTAAATTATCAGGATTCTAGCATGGCAGTTAAGAAAGTAATGAGAAAAACAGTTAAAGAAACATTTTTTTATATCAATCGCTCATCTAAATCCTTCTACTTCTAAGGATTTCAAATGCACAAGTACATTTTTTCTTTTTTTTTTCGCATATCTACGGAAATCTCCATAAACTAAATTATTTACCATTAATAAGATTTGTTTTCTCTAATGCTATTTATTAAATAAAACCTACAATAAACTTAACACTCGTCGCCCTTTTTGAAGACAGATAAAACAAAATCGATAATATTTTATCAACAATAAGCCGAAAAGTTTCAGTAAGGAATATAACTGACATACACGTACAGTATTAATTACATTACAAGTAATTGTATTACAAATAATTTGTACATACATTGCACATACATTATAATGCATCACATTATAACGATAAATTTTTATTAAAATATCCGAAAAAGAAAGTTTAGGAAAAGCTTAAGTTAGTGAGTTTAACTTTCGTTCTTAATTTTTTTTAGATACAATCTGAAAAGATTTAGAAGAAATGGAAATACTTTCCTTCATTTCCCTTCCCTTGGTCATTAATCTTTCATTAACCTGTTTGTACTTTAAAAGTTACACCTGCAAAAAAAGATTTTAAGCTGTCGTGAATATTTCGCACCTCCGCGAAATGTTCCAATTTTTCAATTTTTATTAAAGATAAAAAAAAATATAAAAAAAAAAAAAGAAAAACGATAACCAACATTTGAAAGTTTGAAAGCTTAATAAACCAACAATAAATTCGTTTAAACTGTAATGACTTGAATTTATTGAAATAAAATTATTGAATCATTGATCGGCGAACTTAATCAATGAGTTTACTTATTGAACCATTAATAACTGAGTTAATATGATCGAAATAACTTCTTGAGTAACCATCTTCATCCAATAATGATTTCATTTCGCATAGAATTGAATGAATCATTTATTATTTATTGCATTCAATTTTGCAGTTTTGAAAAGTAATCAAAGAACTTTAATGTCATTACAGTGATTTATTTATTTAAGGTTTCAATGAATTTATATACAAATAATTGCATTTATTTATGAAATTATATTTAACTGATTCATTGCATTGATTGACTGATTATTTACTAAAATGATTTATTTAGTTATGTAATGAATTAAATCTTTGATCAACCAATTTAATAATTGAATTATTTAATTGAATCATTTATCATCAATTCAAATAATTCTAAATTCTTCAATAATCGCACTAAAAGCTTTTTTTATTAAAATTTATTAGAGATCAATTCATTTAACGGAGCAAAAATATTATCTTTTTATTTTCTTATTCTTTTAATTTCCAAATCAGAAGTACATTATGATAGAAAGCAATTTATTGACCCAAACAAATCAATATCACAGTAGATAGAGAGTGTGAACAGATGAAATATGTGAAATTTATAACAATTGAATTGAAAATTCTTCTCACTAAACCTAAATATCTCTCTACTGAGATACTTCCATTAGCATATATATTTCTCATAATATCGTAATATAATGCCCTCAGTTTTTTTGATTTGAAATTTCATTTCAATCATGAATTTTTCATTGGAATAGTTTCGTTTTGTTTTTTGTTTTTTTTTTTATTTATATTTTATTTTTATTTTTATTATTAATCTAATTATTAAGACATTCTGTTATAGTTTTTCTACTACCGTTGTAATGCCACTCACTACTCACTACTCACTAACAGTATTTTATGGGTATACACAATGTTTCAGTAGTATTTCAGTTTAAAGGAGCGGAGACCATTGAATTATTGTCATGTAGTTTGTCTGCTTAAATGACTGGCCACATGGCATATGTATCCATAATGATTATTACTATAAATTAATGAAATTTTGTTGAAATGTTGAGTATTATTATTATTATTATTATTTTTATTTATTTTTTTTTCTCTTACGATATTTTAAAACATTATGATTTACATGGCGTTGCGCTAGTTGACATTTGTCGCCCAAAATGTTGTACAATTAAGTTTTCAATTGAATTCTGTTTTTTTTTCTTTTTTTTGCCCAGGCAATCACAAATACATAACCAGACCCAAGACCATTAGACAATTAAGTTCAAACACCTGCAATGTACTTAAACACATATAAACTACTATACATATTATATTTATACACACACACATAGACAAGCATACTTAATTGATAATTTAGAGAATGTACACACATGTCCATATGTGTAAGTGGTTGTGTATATTTACTGAGACTTTGTCATGCAAATTAAAAATTAAGAGTTTTTGTTTACATGGGAAATATAACAGTGACATGAGACGTCATATCAAACAATCCGGTTAGGTATTCTGACTTCGAGTCTCACACTTTTCATATATATGTGTGTGAAGGTTTTTTTAACGCTTACGATCGGTAGTTTTCAATGGACAATATCACAGTCCAAGTTATCATTTCTAGTTCCGGTTATAGGAAAAAACTCAGCCTATTTGAATACTAAAAGCAAAAATTGCCTGCACTGAGAGAAAGAGTTATTGAACCCGCAGTAATATCCCGCAATAATTTAAAAAAGTTATTAGGTACATGCGTTAATTTCCAGCCATTTTTTTTCACTTAAAAAAGCCTTAAAAGCCTATTAAGAAAAATTAGTACAAAATATATTAATCAAAATATTTTCTACAACTTTCTACAATTTTCTACAACAATTTTCCATCTTTCTGGTAACGTGTCGGTACCATGTCGGAAGAACTAACGATCGTTTGAGGCTATCCCTGAATCGAACTATTTTCGCACTTCTTCAATTTTGTGGAGCCGCGTCTCCACCTTCAACCAAGCAATGCTGCATCAATTTAAACAAGCGGTGATCAGAAGGCGCTATGTCTAGGTGCGACAGAACTTTCCATTCGACCTGCAACAGCATATCCTTGACAACTCTTGTAACTTTTGAACGAGCGTTATCATGCAAGAGGATGACTTGGCATCTGTTAACCACTACTGCTGATGTTTCTTGAATCGAAACGTCATTAAATTTGTTTAATTGAGTGTGCGAGGATATGAGTTAAGTTTTTTTTATTATATTCGTTCAAAAAAACTCTAAATTAATTCTGTTTTAACTACATTGTGATATAAATCCTTCCAGGTTAACAGGTTAACAGCATACTGTTAATCGCTTAACAGGCCACTGTTAAAAGTTTTGGTTTGCAACTTTGCGAGCTAAATTTAAATGTAATTTCACAACCTTTTAATTAGCATTCTCCTAATAGCAAAACTAAATAAGTTTAGAAATAGAATAAAGTGTCAATAAAAAGAAATATAAAAATAAGAAATAAAATTAATTTAAAGTAATTAGAGGTTTGCGTAAGGGCAGCTCACTTTACAATACTTATAGAATCGAATGTTGATTCGATAGAGTAAGCATTTTTATTATACATCTTACCGAGTACCCGAAATGGGTTATGAAGCTGATAATTGGTACAGTACTGAGGTAAGTAAATTGCATCATAATACTCCATTAATTTACATTTAACACTGGAGGAGATCCCCTGAAGTAAGAAAGGCGAGGAAATTAAGCCTTTAAACAACTTTGATACAAATACACACGGCTAACATTTCTAGTCGGTTTTAAGTGTGGGCAGATCAATAAAATGTAACAATTTGATTCATATGATTCCTATAATAAGCTAACTACACCAACGAGAAATCTTCAAGAGTTGGCCTGGCAAGTGTTCCATATATAATCTTTTGATGATGTAAGGATTACAAAACTCTTTTGACCATCTTTTTAGGTATTTAAGATGCGATTTGTTGACTTTATTTACAACTGATTCGATGTGTAAATAAAATTTCAAGTTAAAATCCATTAACATTATCAAGCTTATAGTTGTGAACGCAGTAGAAACAGAGAGCTACTTATTGATCCAAGAAAATGACAGATTGCAATACTATTTCAGGTTTAGAATACCCCTTGGTAATAGACCACAAAATCAAGTTATAATGTTTGAAAGACGACTCACGGATACCTTCGACTGAGCTGAAGGAATGAAAAATTTTAATGTCATCCACAAACATCAAACATTTCGTAGATCTTACACACAATTAGAAGATAGATAGAAGTAGAAGTTTTCAAAAGGCCTTCAAAATTGTTTTTATTAATTGCGTATTACACAGTATCGGCAAACATTTATCTTCAAAATTGTGATTTTATTGTTAGCAGAGTTCATAACTTTTTTATTCATTTTTTTTTTTTTTTTACTCAATTTATAATTTGAATTTTATCTCTTATTAAAAAATCTATAAGAATACAATTATCGTTTATTTACAATAAAACTTAGGGGAAAAAAATCTAAATAAATTAAATCAGTGCCTCCCCCTAAAACAAAACGAAAAAAAAAGACCTGTTGGCATAAGACCTCACAGAACTTATGCTCAGTCAAAATAGCGCCACCTTTTTTTCCCAAAACAGCAACAAAAGTGCAACAACAACAAATCAATTCTCAATATCACTAAACCAAGAAAAACTGAATATTAGAAGAAAAAAAAAAAAGTTAATTCTAAGATTTTTGTTTTGTTTTTTTTTTCGTTGTTTTCAATATTTACAAATAAAATATTTATGATCAAAAGCACGAGGCAAAAATTGAAAAAAAAATTAAATAAAATTAAATGAAATAAAAATCTAACAAATATCTAAACCTGTGTGTGTGTGTGTTTATGTGTGTAAGCGACGAGGCGCAGACTGGCCAGAACTGTTATGCATACGACTGAGTGGCAGACAGCAAGCTTAGCTACTTGCATGAACTACTGCAGGCTGGCTGCCAGCTTGCAAGCATTGGTCATAAATTCCAAATTATCCACAACGTTAGCAAAATACTAAAATATATACAAAAATGAAAACAAATTCAAGCAAATAAACGCCAACTAAAAAAAAATTGAAATGAAAAAAAAAAAAAATTAAAGAAACAAGTGAGCAAGCCTTTGCAAAGGCCTTAAGGCGAATCTTGAATACCTATCACTTGTACAAACAAACGCAAAAAATGTTCTTCATAAAACAAGGAGGGGGGATTACATATCGTACGATTAACAATCTATATATAAATATAAACATAATATGTTGCTTCCTTTATACCAGTACTTACGCGGAGATATATAGCACGTATATGAGTACATATGTAACCATATCCTTGGTTAGTAGGAATAAGAAGATCAACAACTTAGTCATGTTGAACTGTCGCTTTGCTCGTTGTTTATACCTCCTAAGAGTCTTATACAAAACAACAAACTTGGCCTTAAATCTTTCATCCTCATTAAGTCTCACATTAAATCTAATCATCTCATCTAATCCTAACTATAGGTTCAATACAATTTCTAAATTTAGAGATCCAAACCAGTTAATCGATGGGTAGGCCGATCTATGTCATACGCAAATATTATAAATATTTGTATAGAAAGTTAAATCCGGGATAAATATAAACCTTTTCTTTGTGCTTGTAAAAAATTAAAAAAAAAAACCCGATTAATCGCCCATATGCCCACATACACCCGATTAAAAAGCTTGGAAACAAAGAAAATTTTGATTTATTTCGGTTAATTAACTGTAACTGTAACTGTAACTGTAATTAATCAATCGTTTGTATACATATGCGGACAATTTAAGATCTTTTTGAGATACACCTTCATAAGGCTCGTTGAGACGATTAATTGTTTGTTTCCAGAAATTTTGTTGTATTTTGGCGGCTAATTCCTTGATAGTTTTATTTTAGTTGCTTTTTATCTTCGATATCTGGATTAAAACACTTAAGTTAAAACAATGCAACGTATACTGCTGTCACATTAAAAATTTTGGATAAATGAAAATGAAATTCGATAGATGGTACGCACATAATACGCGAATAGAAATAATAGAAAGGAAATCTTTTCCAATTTCAATATTAAACCAAAATACCCAATAGATACATCTGTGTGTGGTCACATACTAAGAGATAAATCTACAAGTATTTGGAATTTGCTGAGATCAAAAATCAAGAAAATGTTGTGCTTTATAAACCAACGATTAAATTTAGCATACTATCGGTTCCTTTTGTGGTTTAGGGTATAAGTATAATAAAGAGGAAAATTAAAAATTCAAAAAAAAAAAAAAATTTTTTTTTTTTCTTATAGTAATAACATGAGAAATATTTAAATATTTATTGCAACAAATTTACATATGACGGTATGGCAGACGATTTTATAATCAGTACGACGACGGCAACGTCGACAGGCATATATATGTTCTATTTGAATTGCATGCCAAATAAGTGATACTGTAAATAAAATTTGAATTTAAAAAAAAAAAAAACAAAAAAAAAAATTATAATCTTTCAGCAGTTAAACGATCTTAAAGGAAAATCGACAACATCTAACATTTACAATAATAATAATAACAACAACAGCAACAACAACAACAAAACGGAATGGACTAATAATAAATTGCACCGAATAAATGTAGCATGTGCGTATGATATGCAAACAAATAATTCTCGCAAACAACCGTAACACATGACTGGTTGGCTGGCTGGCTGGCTGGCTAGCTAGCTAGCTAGCTAGCTGACTAGCGGGCTGGTGCATGCATGCATTTTTAATAACAACAATAACAAGAACACAATAACAAGAGCAATAACAGCAGCAATATTAACAACACATGTGTGGATATATTATCAGTTACGGCGAAAGATGAAGGAGGTTGTGCCGGCGACGGTAAAGGCGGTGGTGTGGTTGTAGTTTTTCCATTTGATTTAACTAAGAAATAATAAAAAATACAAAATAAAAAATAAACAACAAAAATTATATTTCGTTTCATACATAATTTTTTAAGTTGTATGGCATATAAATGCAATTTTTAGTTGTTTTCATTTATTATGCGAATTATTAACGGTTGAATGAGATGAAGTAAACATAAGAACGAATGAGTATCCTTGTGTGTGTGTGTATGTATGTGCAGTGCTAATAAATTGATTAATTTTCATAAAATCGCATAAATTTAATAATATTTTTTGATATTTTCAAATGGAAAATTTTCCTTTTATTTTCATTTTAAATTTTTCATTATTATACATTAACACACACACACACACACAAAATAAATAAAAACCAACGCTCCCTTCTTATTTATGGGCGTACGGCAAATGGATCGTTTTAAAATTAATATTTTATAAAATTTTTTAATATCGTTTTTGTAAATATTTTGGGAACAAATTTCAAATAAATCGATAAGTTATTTAACACTATAAACTGGTTTTTGATTTTAATTTTTATTAGGATTTTGCGTGCATTTATTAATAGTTGTATTTGCAACTCAATTACGAATTTTTTAAATTTTTTTCAGCGTATTTTTCATAATATTATGTAACGTTTACATGTCAAGTGTCAATCGATTTCGAATCTTGTATTCATACTAGTGAAAGTGCTTTCCCTCCCCCCGTCATCATAGTTCACTAATTTTTTTCCACTTTCTCCACTCCTCAGGCACATGTCCTACCACACTAACATTCAATTTTACATTTTCATGGTTTGCATGCATTGTATTATATGTACAACTTTGTCTCCGCCGTTTTACTGTTCAAAATATTGTCTATCGCTGGCCATTATTTTCTTTCAGTTTTTAGATAAAACTATGAATTTCCTAAGGGGAAGACTGGCTCTTTGGGACTGTTTAAGAAAAGATATTCGGTGGAATGGAAACCCTACTGCCTACGACCAGGAAACATTTAATCGATTGTAATAAGTGTTAATTGGAAAGAAAAGGGAGAAAATAAATGTCTGCTCATATAATGACGATGGGGAGGGGGTGAG